>JAQMCX010000003.1:4186840-4208549 GCA_029814765.1 Acanthurus leucopareius | reverse complement strand
CCCCCCCCCCCCCCCCCCCCCCCCCCCCCCCCCCCCCCCCCCCCCCCCCCCCCCCCCCCCCCCCCCCCCCCCTGTTCGCTTTCTTTGTTTTTTTAGTTAGACTGTTATTTTTGCCTTTGTTAGAGATTTGACAGTGCAGAGCCTGTGAGAAATAATGAGAGACAGAATGAGGTAATGTAAAAACAGTCCTGCCAGACTTGAGCTGTGGATGTTGAGTTGCAGGAATGTTGTGTGATGTTAAGATTGATGATCGCTACCGGGAAGCCACTTCATTTTCTGTATTTAAAAAAAGTTTTTAATTAGTTCCAGACCAGTCCTCATTGAAATTGTCATGAAGTAGTCATCAACCCGTACCGCCTGAATCTAGAGTCATGTCAGGGCAGAAACATCTGCTAGGATACATTTGTGTATTTTCATATTGCAGTCTGGTTTCATTTTTCATTGTGGGGCAATAGTGCAATGCTAGTTAGTATACTAAGTTGTAGCCGTGTTAGCATCATGGCTCTAGGGATGATCTTGAAAGTTCATAAGATAAGAATATGTGCCAGAGGATGAATCCTAGTGACTTTGGTGTTCCACAGACTGACTTTGAATGATATGAGGTTTAAATTTGGTTATTTTTGAGTAAACTGTTTCTACAAAAAATAGACGAAATGACATTAAGTCTTGTAAAGATATTCATGCTCTCCTTAGGATGGCATATGATTGCTTTGGTGATCCTCTGACATCTCCCCTAGCCTCATCACCTGGTCAATATATTTTTAACAAACACTTGATCAAAACTAGTGACATTCCCATCAACTCAAGCTGTCCTTTGTATTAAGTGCTAAGTAGCAAATTATAGCAGGCTAACATGCTAAACTGAGTTGCTAAACATGGTGAACACTTTACTAACTAAACTTTAGTCTCTTAAAATTGTCACTGTGAGCATATTAACCATGCTACCATTAGCATGCAGTGTTAGAGTTATTAAACTGTGTAGTCAAAACCTGCTGTGAATTAGCATGTTACACAGAACTAGGAAAAAGCTTTTTGTGACAGCTTAAAATAATAGTTAGAACCCAAATTCATAACCATAAGCTACAAGTTTATTTGACTGTTTACAGTTTGTGTCCACTTATTATGTGCCAGTTTTCCTCAGCAAAGATGGCCATGTATGCTTGACAAAGGGCTTGTAATGATTTACACTTAAAGCACTTCCTAAAAATGTGGTTGAGTCTCTAACAAGGCGAGCAAAGACCTTAGTTAATTTACAAAAAAAAAACACTCTTCAGAAGCTCAGAATGGTACGACTGTTATACTGTTTCCACAAGTGGCACAAGGTTAAGTTTTTCCCTGACACTCCTGCCCTACCCAGTTCAAATGCACCGTAAGAGAGCCAGTGGATGGAGTGCATGCCAGTGGATGCCAACTGCCAAACTCACACACATATACACACACAGCCTCACCCCAACTTACTCAAACTCACCAACTGGTACTGGTATTATCATTTGCAGGGACAAAATTATGTGGTGTAAACTCACACAGTACTCCAAAGCAAACAAAGCCTTTCTAGGATGCCAGCACACAAACACACACGCGCACATATATAGGCGCATACTACACACCCAACATACATGCCAGTTACAGTGTGAAAGACAATCCCCTTGAGAAAAGGAGTGTTTTGCGCCTAAAGCTGAAGGAGGGAAATCATGTTAAGCGATGTGTGAAACCTCTGTTGAAAAGTAGATAAATCGAATGCAGCTAAAATTTCCTATTATGTTCTTATTATGGGGGCTGTAAAGGCCTGACATCAGAGGCAGAGCTGTCCCAGAGAGAGGCAGCTTCTCGGTAAAGAAAGGAATTTGTCACTCAAGCTCCTAAACTCTTAAATCTCCTCTAATACGGTACAATCAACAGCCTCTAATGTTCACAGACCGAGTGTCCCTCTCCGCTCAGACTTCAGGCTCTGCTCCGATTTTACGCTTCCTCTCTGAAGAGGAAAAACAATCTGGGTTCCCAACCATGAATGTGTGTCTGTGTGTGTGTGTGTGTTTTATACTGTATGTGTGCCGATGGGGGTCCATATACCTCCACCCTCCCTCCCTGCTCTCTTCCCATAGTGGTAGTGTTTTGGCTAGTTGCTCTCAAAGCCTTTTGAAGTCTCTGGTGTTATCTGGGTGTCAGCTGTGGTGAGGATGGTCAAGGTGGGAGAACAAAACTCTCACGTAGTCACAGACACACAAACCTCTGCGTCAGATAGTTGCTGCGTGGACAACTGGAGTCGTTAAATGAAGTCATAGGTTATGTTTTCCCTCTGTTTGAAGTTGGTGTTCGAGTATGGACCTAGGATAGGCCTGTGAATGTGTTTTTGTGTGTGTTCAAGCATTACAGCAACAAAGAACAACTTGTGTCAGATAGCAAGAATTCTAAAAACAGATTTATTTTTTTTTATATGTTTGTGTGTGTGTGTGAATAATTACTGGCAGTCATGAATTTAAAAAAAAAGATCCACATGAGCATTGTGTTCACATATGTAGGCAATCCATTCATTAACACGTAAACAGGAAGTGAAGCAAGGTTTGCACTCACTGCATGTGCATATTGGTGCAGCGTGCAGAATAGTTTTGAACACACACACACACACACACACACACACACACACACCCTGATCGTGGTTGGTTATATGAGTTATGGTTTTCTTTCCCAGAAGTTCATCCAAGCCATGAGACGACACACATCCACACAAGTCTGGAACAAACTGTCAGCCCTGCATCATTTAAATGTCTTTACTCCACAAACAGCAACAGTTTCGTACACACAAGAAACTAGGTTATTAAGGGAAATTTGGTGAAGGTGGAAAACTGTTTACATGCATGGGCTTAGTAATCAAATTTCTCCACTGCTGCCTGCCATATTTGCACAAAACCTGGAACTGATTTATTGTTTTATATGTAATAACCTGAAAAGAGTCCTTTTTTTTTTTTTTTTTACATGGGACGCAGTAACATGGACAACACATTTTTCCCAGAGTACAAATCCATCTGAATTTTAACCAGAAATGTTCTGCTCATCTGGAGAAACTGATTTATTTTAGATTAATTTTAGATTAAGTTTTAGTCAGACTTTAGATTGAATTTTTTACGTATATAGGGCCACACCACCACGAGTAATGGTTTGGCCTTTGATGCCCCCACATCACACAATGCTCCATGGGCTGAGTTTATGTAATGCAGAGCCGCTCTCATAGAAACCCCATTAGAAACGTATGTAAGTGACTGAAAGTGGCCAAGAAATCTGGTTTCAGCAGCAGACATGTAGCAGTAGTAATCAGGTCCTGCTCAAACTTTTATGCTGACAGAGGAAACCAGGCTTTCTTCAACAAAATTTTTAAAACATCAGGTTACTGCAGACAGCCAGCAAAAACGCAGCAACAACTCAGTGTGACTCACATGCATGCAGATGCACACTCTGATATGGCCTCAGATCAACAGTTTAGGTGCAACTTTCACAAATGCTCAAAACTTTCTTAAGAGAGAAAAAAACATGGAGCTGGTTGCGCCGGTTGTTCAAACTTAGCCTTCTCATATAGTATCATAAGGGTTTAGTAGGTGAACATTTACACATTACTCAACCAAAAAACTGAATTATTTCAAAGAAATTAGGGCTTTTACACTCAGTAACTGTCAGGTATGACTGTCAGCTCTCTTAGCTTACAGACAAAAACTTACAGTAGCTTGCCAGTATATGACCCATTTAGGTCAAACCAATAACATTAGTTGAAAACAGTGGTTTCTAAACTTTTTCAGCTTAAGACCCAAATGAGAAATTGTGGTTTTTTTTAGGAACCCAAACTTTCAAAAATCATAAATTGCCATGATGTTTACATTTATAAATAAAATAAATAAAATACTGTTAAATATATAAACAAACCTTTATTAAAATGTATATAAAATTAATTAACTTTATTATACTAGTACATCACAGTATTAATCAGATTTGCCGATTGCAATGTAATGTAAAGTTTCTCCCCCCTGTAAAGTTTACCTCATACAATATGTACAGTCACAAAAACAAAACCTATCCTTCCAACTGACCCAACCAACCCAACAAAAATGGCTCTGTGACCATTACAGAAGTTCTGAATTCTGAAATAAGTGACAAAAAAGACAATTAAGTTAACATAAAAAGGCTATTATCATAAAAGCCCATGCAGTACATCCCTTGTTTTAAGCTAATAGCTAGATAGTGATGACTAAGAATGTATGAAAGATTTACACACAAACTTATGATGGTCCAACAAATGGCTAGTGTGTAAAATCTCCTCTTAGAAAATATCTGTCTGGATATTATATTGATTTTTTATTTTTTCCTTTGTTTTATTTCTAACCTCTTACCTCATTATGAGCTTGAGTATAACCTTAGATCCAGGGGCAGAGGCCCACTGATCATTCCAAAGCTTAGGTCAACCCCTGCTCAGCTGACATGGAATCTGAAATGGAGGGTGTGTGGGAAAATTTTACATCATCTCTTGCACCAATGCTATTTTTGATTAGGATTATTTGTTGTTTTTTTGAAAAAACTTATTTATTGTTCATTTAAATAGTTTTTCATTTATTCATATGATTGGTGTATAGCATCTTTGCACTGTTGACAGACTGTATAACTGTGTGGTCTCTTCTGCCCTCAGATGTGGCAGGTGTCCCTGTGTGTCCTCCGATAGCCCTGGACTTGGGTGTGGGTCTCCTATGTCGGCTGTTCAAGTGTTGGGGGCAGGTACCAGCAGGTGCCCTCGCTCTAACAGAGTGGCTGCTGGGAGTAGAAGAAGGCAGTGATGGAGCAGTTCCATACGAAGCTTCCAGTCTGGTGAGAATCTGTCATTTTTGCTTAAAAGTATCCAATGATTTGTCTTTGTGACCTTGGAGCAGACACACATTCACGGCTAACATTGTTACTCTGTGACTGTGGACAAGAACATCACAAACAGCACAAAGGAACAGTACTTAACACAATATTTGTTAAGTGAAACTGAAGCCTGATACACATGATGACTGTCATGATTTAATTTTCTCTGGGTTCAAATGGATTGTTTAATAAATGCCAGGGTGGGACATATAGGTCACTTGTCTTCAAAACCTAATTTGATTATCAGCTGACTTTGGACTAACAACATGCCATTTATACAGCTTTTTAAGGCGCTTGACAACAGTTGATAAAAGTTTCAAAGGAACAACATTTTTTAAACCTTTAATTTGATGTGATTCTACTATAAAACATGGGTTGACACTATATTAAATCTATGATTCAAGCTGCTTTATTATAATGTCTATAAAGAATCACAGGACCAGATGGCACCCTCTTTTACTCTCCTTGTTGCTCTTGTTTTGTTCTGCTCACAGTAATAGTCAAAACATCTGAGTGCTTTTAGTCTCCAAGGTTCAGTTCTCCAACCAAACACTATTTAGCTAGCTGCTTAGTTTAGGTTTCTATTTAGCTGATCATTCTTTTCTTCTCGAGGCTTTGATGACTACCTTTTAAACAGCTGAGAGGCAGTGTAACTTAACTTTGAACAACGTGATAGTGCATTGCTCATTATTGAGGCTCCTAAACAGCCTCAGCTGCAAAGTGAACAGTGCTGCACTGTCAGTATTTTTATACCAATGAGTATGAGTGTAATGATAATGTTCAATGTGCATAATGGGCTCATAAAAAAAATATAAAAAAATATTACCTCTGGTTGACTCTCACCATTTCCTTCAACCCCATTTATCATTTAAATCCAATTTCCACCACCTGCCCACAAATACTATTAAATCATATGAAGTAAGAAACTAGCTGGTGTTCAACTTGGAGCATTTACCATCTCAGAAATCAATACTTTCCTCGCCAGTTGGTGGAAACTAAACTAAGAGGAGAGTGACCGTTGAACTTGCATTTAACATGCGGCCAGGAATACAGTTCCAAATGAATGCTAATGTTGCCCTGAGGGCTAATGTATCTGTTAGATGTGTCAGTAGGCAACTGTTTGCTAACATGTTCGCCATATCAACTTTCTGATTACATATGTTGTGATTACAACTTGTTCTGCTGCCCTTAAGTGGCCAAAAACCCTAAACATCCAGTAAATTGTCTCCCAATTTGCTTGTGACCAGTATGAAGAGGACTTCCTGTTCGAGAAGGGGGATTTGAATTTGTGGGCTGAGCCGGTCCACTGGGTGAAGCTTCTTCACAGACACCTTGGCTCCCTCATCCTGAACTTAAAGCAATGTGCAGGAATCGCAGGACCGGACCTGGTCCAACAAATTCATAAACTGTCAACTCAGGCCCAAGCCAAGGCACTGAGCTCACAGCGGGCCCTGCACTCTCTCCCTGGTCTGCCCCAGTTCTCCTGCACCATGGAACATGCCCGGCTGGTGCTGCAGCACCAGAGGGCCACTCTGGCTCTAGATGTGCTGGAAAGGCTGAGTCAATAATGTCTGGCTCTGATACCACCAAGTTTTTAATTTTAGGGAAAAATAGCTAAATTGAAAAATATTGAAATGAAGAAAAAGTTATCAGACAAATGAACAACCCCAGAGAACCATTTCAGGAGGCCACAGACTGGCTTTGTGGTCAAGTCTTTTAATTATCAAGTAAAGGCAATGAGGGAAACAGTAGAGTTTTTTCTCTGTGCTTGTCTTTTTGTTTTGCAAATGTTTCTTTCAGTGATTACAAAATGTGTTTTAAATTTAATAATGACTGTTCCTTGATTTTTTAAAAATAAATATTTGTATAAAATATATCTGAACTCTATTCCAGTGTTCTGTTTTACCTAAAAGAAAAGACATAAGGATGAATGTCTTACTTCAAACAAAAAAAATGGACAATAATAATATTAACAGAGTCAATATGTGTGAAGAAGTCTGGCAGTTGTGAAGCCATAACAATAATTCAGCCCGAGCTCGTGCAAAACAACACTTGATGCACTGTTCTCTTATCAGTGGGAATGTGTCACACGACAACAGTGTCAGTATTGAGTACACAGACTGTCCTGCTTTCTCCACATCTAGCAGGGATTTAAGGTTGGAACAAAACAACTCAGCGCCTAACGCTTCAAGCACAAACTTCAATGGTGTGATTGTGCAGCAACCAAACGCTATGACTGAGGCATGAGATTGTGAAAGCAAGTGTTTTCTCTGACACGTCACCAAGGATGTATTTCAGTGTAAGCTTTGACTTCTCCTGTATGTTTATATGAGGTGTTATTTTCCTGTGATATTTAATTTACTGCAGGATTCTTCCCATTGGACTGTGTTTTTATGCTTGCCTCTACTTTTCCTGGTTATGTAATTAGGACAGCACAATGGGCTACTGTCCTCTGTGTGTGTGTGTACATGTGTAAGAATGTGTGTGTGTGTGAGGGGGGGGAGATTCATGCTGCCCTCTCATACAGCTGGACCCTCTCCCTCCTTGGTAGCCATGTTCCCTGTTACAGTAAAACTGACGCAATGTTTTGGAACAGCTCAACATCCCCCTATAAAAACAGAGCTGTGTGATGGGAATGCGGTTTCTGTGGACGAGGATGTGTTCGAGGGATTTCTCAGGAGTCCAGCCGTGTCTGTCCTTCACATTAAACTATTTATCACAACTTGCAAAGCGCAAATAGTCCTGGGGCAGCCCTCAGCCTAATTTTAGGGTTGGTAGTAGTAGATTCCAAGCTCTTATGTCACTTGTTTTCTGCTTGTTGCTATTTTCCCTTCTTTTTTTTTTAACCTCCCTCTACTCTCCAACCAAACCATTTAGGATTTAAGAGAATATTAAGTGATGTCAGAAAAACAAATCATTTTTTATAACCACTCTTCAGATTACAGTCCTATATGGAAAGACTTAATGGTTACCAGTGTCGCAGAAACCGGTCATTTCTGGTGATGTGTGCTGCAAAAAGTTTTTACACCCCCCTGACCAGAATATCTGCCTTGTGGAGCCCTGATATAGAGCCCCATCCTCTGCTTCCAACTTTGCAATCTTTCCACTGTGTTTTTTTTTTTTCAACTTGACCTGACTCCAAAAGCAGAGTTGAGTAGTTTGACATTTCATGCGAACATTCTGCCATCCTGGGAAGGTTACATCATGCTGAGACAGGGGCAGCTTATTGCAACCACACTGCACTCTTTTGACTACCAAGGAGGGCCTGCGGTGGCTGAGTGGCTTTGTTAAAATGACCAAAACATCCCTGAACATGAATGCTTCTCTGTGCCTGAAACTCTGCTTTACCCTCTCTGTGAAAAGAAGAGACACAAAAGATAATTTTATAGTAAAAGTATGACATTATTACAGGCAAATGGTCCTGAATTTATTTTAAAACAATGCTCCATCCCTGCTCAGCAGGTGGCGCCCCAGTCTCTCCCAGTCAGTTCCCATTTTGCTCTCATGGGGGCAGTGTTGTTCTGCTGTACCACATGAAAACCACATTCCTACAGTCTGGGCTCTGAGATTGGAAAAACAAGTCAGAGAGGAACTTAGAAGAGAGCTGCAAAAAAGATTTAACCAAAGTAAATCCATTTTGTGTTTATAATGACTCAACAGACTGTCCTTTAAGAATGACTGATTTTCTAAACTAAAGGTGACTTCCACATTCTAAAGTTTAGTTTTGAGACAATACAAAAGTAGGTCATGTGAGCACAGTGAGCATTAAATGTGTAGTAGACTGGAATAGGCTGCTGTTGCACTGTGGAAGTCGATTATGCAACCAGCCGAGGCTAAAAATTGTACTGCACTCTGCCTGGACTCCTCTCCGCTCATACTTGTGGTCTTACCCCATCCACAGGGAGAGAGAGGGAGAGGCAAATTTTCCTTCCATTACAAATACATGTGTCAGCTTCCAAGTGTGGTGGTCCACAGGCGAGAGGGGTGGCCTTGTCACTGGTAGGTTCCAGGCAAAAACTTAACAACTCTGCTGGGGTGTAAGGGGGTTGACTGAGGGACCATTTCCCATTAATTTAAATTAAGCCATGAAGAGTCCGAGCGAGGCACCCAGCCCACAACACACTGCTTGGGACCAAAGTGTGAGTGTTTATATGATTAATTTTTTTTGCTGGAGGAACAGCTTACATGCATAGTAGACATCCGCTGATTGTTCTACGTTCTTTCTCAGCGAGAGTCGACCACAAAAAGCAAACCAACTTCCATAAAATTGGTTGTGTGATTAAAAGAAAAAAAAAAAGTTTTGAGTGGTGTGAGGAGGTTAGGGGTGGGGATGGGGGGCTGGAGGGTAGGAGGAGGAGGGGGCGCACTAGGGTTGGATTTCAAGGCGTGGTGTTGAAGAATAGGCGGCCAACCGGTGAATGGGAGTTTTTTCAGAGAGGAAGGGAGGAGGCGGCTCCCTCGCAAAAGTTTGCACCGACTTCGCTTCGCCCCTCCCCGGCCACCGCCAGGCATTTATACCCATGCAAAAAGGCTAGAGTGCACAGTGAAGCTCTCTGGCTCAGCGCTTCTCGAGGGGAGGAAAATAAAGCCACATACAACTCAACAATATAAATCTATCCCCCTCTTTTTTTTCTCTCCTCCTTCTTCTTCTTCTTCCACGGACTTTAGCTGCACATAAACTTTTAAAGCAACCTTTCCACAACCAAAACCAGTCGTGGCACAAACTAACGCTCGTCGCATTCAAGGATCCTGGTCGGTCCTCCATGAAAGAGGGAGTGCGGCAGCAAACTTGGGAAAAAGAGATGTCTGCGACCGTCTTGTCTGCTTTCTACGACATGGACATGCTTTGCAAGGTAAACTTTTCAAAAGAAATTGAGAATTTTTCGTTTGGCATTCAGAGCGAAGCATTCGAACGTAGCCGACTTAATGTTAACTTGCTCAAACTTAGGTCGAGTTAGCATGTGTTCAGCTGCAACAAGTTGTAGCGTTGCAGGCAAACACAGTTGTCCTGAAACACGTCATGTTGACAAAATTGGTGCCTTAAGTGCATTACTAACCCTTGTTTTTTCTCTCGTACAGCAAGATAAAAGCATGAACATGAACGCCCTCCACATCAACAGCATGCTGGACAAGAAAGCGGTGGGGGCTCCGGTCACGACTCCGGCCTCCGGTGGCTCCTTTACATCGGGATTTTTCCGCAGAAACTCAACGAGCAACGTGGAGGCGATTAACAACGGTAACAAGTACTCAATGGGCTCCTACAGCAGCCTGAAGGAGAACACACCGAGCAGCAACAACAGCGCCACGGCCCTTATGAATAAGGAGAACAAGTTCCGCGACCGCGCTTACAGCGAGAACGGAGACCGGGGTGTGCTGCAGCAGAAGCCCGGCTCTCAGATCAACTCCACCCGCTACAAGACCGAGCTGTGCCGGCCTTTCGAGGAGAACGGGTCGTGCAAGTACGGGGAAAAATGTCAGTTCGCTCACGGCTATCACGAGTTGAGGAGCTTGTCCCGCCATCCTAAATACAAAACGGAGCCGTGCCGCACCTTCCACACCATCGGTTTCTGCCCATACGGTCCCCGGTGTCACTTTATCCACAACGCCGACGAGCGCAGGCCCGCTCCCGCCGCTAACGCCAACGTGCAGGCGGGGGAGGCCAGGTCGGCCCGCGAGCTGTGTGGCTACGGCCACAGGGAGGTCTTGCCGCCGCAGCAGCTCGGCTACACCCTGAGGGACAGACCAAAGCTCCACCACAGCCTCAGCTTTTCCGGCTTCTCCATCCACCACGGACTCGAGTCCCCTCTGCTCGACAGCCCCACGTCCCGGACCCCACCGCCCCCCACCACCGCCTCCTCCTGCACATCCGCCACCAGCTTCTACGAGGAGGTGCTCTCCCCCAACTCCTGCATCAACAGTGCCTTCTCTTTCCCCGAACAGAACTTAAAAGCCTTACTGGCCCCTTTGGCTGTGCACACCCCAAGCGGCTACGCCAACAACCACTCCACCGGTGCCTACTACGGGAACATGCAGAGCAGCGCATGCCCGCCCTCCCCTCCGACCTACAACATGAGCCACTTGCAGGTGCTGCGTCGCTACAACGAGTCGCCGGTGTTCGAGCCTCCTCCCAGCCCGCCAGACTCGCTCTCTGACCGGGAGAGCTATGCGAGCGGGTCCCTCAGCTCTTCC
Organism: Acanthurus leucopareius; assembly: GCA_029814765.1. Classification (NCBI taxonomy): domain Eukaryota; kingdom Metazoa; phylum Chordata; class Actinopteri; order Acanthuriformes; family Acanthuridae; genus Acanthurus; species Acanthurus leucopareius. Next base: position 4,197,476 of record JAQMCX010000003.1, on the reverse strand, counting down.
GGGAGCCTCAGCGGCTCCGAGTCCCCGAGTCTGGACGCTGGAAAACGTTTGCCAATCTTCAGCAGGCTGTCGATTTCAGATGACTAATCATGTTTTGTTTTCATATGGATTTATGGACCGTTCAGACAGGGTGGACGAGGACCGAAAGGGGTGTCAGCGAGTGAGGTAGACTGTCCTTCAAGCAGAGGGTCCCGGTTGAACCCCCCATACACCCCCTTACCCCCCGGCCCTCTGCCCCATTTCAGCAGCAGCCACCCTGCCGAAGTGCCTTTGAGCAAGACAGTGAATCCCTAGCAGCTCCAGGGGTGCTGACCCTACTCTGACCTCCCTGGAGGGGGGCAAGAGAAGAGAATTTCACCCACAGGGATCAATAAAGCTTCAAACAGTTTAAAGTGTCCTTGACCTGGCATTAGTTTAGTTTTTTTTTCCTTGTATGTAATATAGCTGTATTAAAACTTAGATAGCGAACAGAAGGCATTCCATCAGTGCCTTGCCCATGGCTCATGGCAGCCCACTCTCCCTTTTGCTCTATCAGGCAAGCCACACTTTTCCTGGGATTAGATGTGTGGGTAACATGACTTGACGCGAAGAAGAGACAGTAAGCGGTTTTCAGATTTCCTCCCATCCTGCCAAGAATATGCCTTGACTCAAAGTAACATTTTTTTTTCTTTATCAAAGTGTGTTCTTTTTTTTTCCTTTCCTCTCTGAAAGCTTCAACTTCCATTCCAGATCTGTCTTCTCCCAGCGCCACCCAGTGGTTCGTTTGGTTAGTCTAGTTTGTTGCTTTGTTAAAAAGCACTCTTGAGTTGGGTTTGTTAGGGGAAATCACTGCTGATGGTTGAATATATATTTTTTTAGCTGTTTTGAGTGATTTACATAGCTGTGCATAACTGGCTATGGACTATTTAACTTATTTATTATCTTGTGAAAAAAGTATAGGCTACATTGGTAATTTGTGTCCATACTGTATTTATCAAGTATGATGAAGCAATAGATCTATATTCTTTTATGTTTAAATTATGATCGCCATTATTAATCTGCATAAAGTGGAGTGTATGTTCTTTTCACAGTAATATATATTGTTTTTTTCTCCTTTTTTGTAACTTCACTTGGTTATTTTTATTGTAAATGAGTAAAAAAAAATCTTAATTTAAGAGAACGTATGTGATATTTATTTCATTAATTTTGTTTCCTTGTTTACGTTTATTAAAAAAAAAGTTTGCGTGATTGCTGTTTGCTCCTGAGGTTGTGTGTCAGTGCTGTAGAAGGCTTTTTTTTTTGAGGATCCCTATTTAGATGTTTCTGTAGAATGTATAAACAGAGTGGTTGTACAGACCGTCCAAACCTTACTCCTTTTGTTGATTTAGATCAGACTTCAGTGACAAAGAACCCAAGTCAATAAATTAACCAAAAAGTATTTTTGTTTTCTCTCTGTTTGCACGAGGTCACACTGTGATTCCAGCCACGTGCTAAGAATGTAGCAATCCCTTGTGCCCCAGTATTATTGTGTAGTGCCTATGGGGTTCACCATCTTGACATGCCTTAAATTAACCAAATAAAGTATTTTTCCTACATGGCATCTTTTATACACACGTTGAACTGAATGTAGTGTTGGATTTTGAAACTTTTTTTTTTTTTTATGAAAGGTTGTTACCACTCAGACACTCTGACAAAAACAACCATAATCTTTCTCAGTCCCCATTCCTTTTATTTTGATTCTCTTTTGCTCAGTTTTTTTTTTATTATTGTAATCAGTCTGAGTCTTGAGTTTGCTGGAGAGGGAAGTGGATGAACACGTTTGGTTTGTACATAGTAGGTACAGGGGGAAGCGCACTATGTACTTTTGACTACTTTATCAGAAGTAAAGCTTTTTGAATGTAACAAAAAACGGACAAAAAGACAACGAAAGTTGTAATATTTTTTTCGGGGGAGTCAGTTCACTACAAATTGAGTGTGAGACTGTTAACTTTGTACTGTACATTTTTTGTAGTTCTCCCAATAAAAATCTTTTTGAAAAGCTTCAGACTGTCAGGCTGTTTTATTAAAAAGTATATATATACTTTAGTGTAAGATGCAACAGGTGTGACATCTAGACACCCAATCAGAAAACATGAACTGTGAGTGTTCAGAGGCAGAGCTACAGAGAGAGTGACAGCTCAGTGACAGTGCTGGCTCTTGTGTTGCCCTCACATGTTACAGCATAACTGCTGTCGTTCTCCCCCAGCAGAGAAAGTCTGGAGGCAGGAGGGACAGGGTTTGTCCTGGTCTCAGTCAAGCCCTAGCTGCCCTGGGAAATTACTTGTCTTAGAGCCCTCTGTCAAGCCTTGTGCAGCAAGCATTGGCCCCATGTCATTGGTATACAATAAAAACACCAAGCAGTTAGTTTCCAGAGGAAGGCATGACCCTGAATTCCTGTCTTCTGATTAACAATAAAAGGCTGACAGAACTTTAGTAGGGCCATGGCACAGAAAACATCTGATTGTAAGAGCTCAGTATAAACATAAGCAAGAAAATCACACAATCTGATAATCTGGAATAAACTATGTTAAATAACATAATCTGTAATCTACTATACTTAGAGTGCAATGAGCAGTATGTTTGTCTGCACCATCTGAGGACTTGGGCTGGGTAATTTCAAAATGTAAAATGTATATGAGCACCGAGTAACAGGAGAGAAGGTTAAAAAGTATGTTAGGTGCTCAGTCTGAAAGTCTGTCTATATTCATTAGGAAAAAATTCTAATCTGTTAATATGTGATACAGTATGGTGTTCATCAGAGAGAAGTATATGGAGATTAACTTGTGGTGGAAGAAGTGGAGAAGTAGTGGTTCTTATGTATCCTTATGAATGATAGTATTCTACTGATGTCCCTGCTGTCAAGGTAAAACTATTCTGAACTTCTACAAATTAAATTGTAGCCCAGTGCCACCTAATCCAGGAGTTGGGCCCAGATATGAGGAGCCATTCGATGATTAACAGGGTAGGAAAAAGGGAAACAACAATATCTGTTTAATAGGCCTGTTTTATATTGGATTATTTTAAATCTATAAGATTCAAATAGGTTTTTCAGGGAAACCATGAGAGCAGGGTAAATGTCTCTATATGGGAACTTCTAGCAACTCATGGGTAGCAGTTCTCCAGGCTCGAAATGCTGTTTTGTAAGCAGTTACCATCAAAAACATGTTAAAATCCTGTTTAAGTTGATCATATATGTTTTTACGAGAAATATTTATTAAACTGAAGCAGGCAAATAAATGTTTAGAAGTGAAAAATGTGATATCCTCCTGTAAGAGAAGATATTTACAGTAATAGAAAAGTAATAGAAAACTTAAAAACAGCACAGGTACCTCAAAATTCTACTTGAATACACTACTTGGTTACATTTATTTTCCACTACTGAGATTAAGGGGTTTATGAATTTTAAGCTGTGTGTTCTGTAGGGAAACAGCTGAAGTGACTGTCCACTGGCCTGACAAATCATTGTGGTTCAGTCACATCTGAATGATCCTATATGCTGATAATAAATCCAGTAAAAACCCTTTATTGTAAGTGATACTACTGTGCGCTTAGGTCAGACAGGCTGAGATAGATATATCAGTCTCGAAACTAAATAACAGCCATTACCTATAACTGATTAACTGTGAAGCTGTAAATGTGTTTGACTGTTTGTCACTTGTTCGGGTAAATTAGGGACAGTGGTGAATTTTGCAACTAACCAGCCTGTTGCAGGGCAAACTACAGACATCCCGTGTCATATTCAGTCATGTCTAGACCAAATAAAAGCCCTGGCCTACATTTTAGTCTAAAGCTACTCTTGTTTTGGTGCCATTTCTAAGAGTCTTTCGAGGAAAAACTTTTTTTTTACTTTAGGCTATTCTGTTAAATTATCGGTGGTAGCAAAGGCTGTAAGAAAATAAGGAGCCCAGGAGTCATGTGGTGCCTGGAGTTCACACCAAGATAAGGCAGGCTGATAAGGGCCCCAGCAAATATTTACTGTGTGCTCAGGATTTCATAATGAAGTGTTAATCAGAACAGAGCCAGAGGGGCTGTACAAAGCACCAGGCACTGCCGCTTGGGATCCACGTACCTGTCATAAATGTATGTGGGAATATGAGTATGTGACTCAGTATGTCAATCAAGAAATCCAAATACAAAGTTTGACAGTGTTAACATGCATATATGATGTGTCTGTAAAAGATGAATATTTCTTTATAAGGATGTGAATGTAGTGGTGTTTGTGTGTATGTGTGCATGTAGGGGTCTTACTGGCTAATGGATGTGGAGCTCCTACAATGAAAGGAAACACTCTCTGACTTGTGATTAGGACAGGAAGAGTCCCACTTCCTGGCCACCACCCATTTCCACCTCTTCTTCGTCCTGCTGTTTTTCCTCCTCCTTCAGCTTCCCCTCTCCTCTGTAGTGGCGGCTTCTAGAAGTTACTATTTGTGTTCCGCTGCTGCACTGGGAAGCTCGGCTCGTCCTGGTATTGTTTTGGCATGCTAAGCCCAGACCTGGGGTCAAGTAGTAATAGCACATGCTTTTTAGACTTTGTTTTAGCCTACATGGGTGCCAGATGGATGGCAGCCTGCCAGATAAGAAAGTTGAGAGCAGAGGTTGTTAATCATTTTTGTCCCACAAACCCCAAATTAAACTCAGATAATGCTTAGACTGTCAGTTTGATCAAGTTTCCCCCAGGTTTTGCTTTTGTTGATTTAGTGATTATGTAGAAGATTACAGAGATTTAAGTGAAATCTTCCTTTCCTTAATGAGTTATAATTTCTTCTTATAATTAAAGTGAAAGTAAACAGTTTCATAGCATAGCAGGGACAAGCCCTTAACAAACCCCCCCACACATACATACAGACACACAAACACACAGACACACACACTTACAAACTGTTTTCACAGCCCTGAGTCACTGTTGCTATAAATCAGTGTGTGGAACCCTTGAAAGTCCCCTCTGTATGCTTATCTGTGATTGTCAACTACATGACACTAGTCTGGATTCACAATGTAACAATGTATGTGTTGGTATTTGTTTGTGTACTTTGTGTGTCTCTCTTTGTGTATTTGTGTGAGTGAGGGTGCATATATAAAACTGGCTTGAAACCCCACCCAACTGGCAATGCTGCAAGGGTCAAACAAACTTGAGCTGCTGTCTGACTTTCTAGGAGCATTAAATCCAACATTAATAAAAACATTTAATCTAATGTTCCATAAGAGGCTAAGTTGCCAATTTTTTTACTGTTGAAACTTGAAGTTGTTAAAAAGGCAGATGATATCTGATTCTTTCTTGAGGCAAGACAAAAGCTTATAAAGAAGACAAGACAGATGGTTATATTGAAATAAATTCCTTAAGTAATCAGGTTCCAAAGGCAGGAATCCTGCAAGGCCTGTGACTGAAAGCACTTCCACATGAAACCATTTAAGAATAATAACATTTTCTTTCTCCTACGCATGAAAAATTGAATTGATAAGCAACAAAACACACCCTTTTCTCAGTTCTGATGTGTAGTGTTACTTGGTCTTGTATAACCAGTGGCTAAGTGAAAACGAATGGAAGCTAATATTAGTGAATATTAGCAAAACTAAGATAGATACAGCAAAAGTTGGTGGAGACCAAACTGGAGCTGTACTTTAAGTATTAAATATTGGATTTACATTTGTCAGATGATCAAAAACTCATCTCAAAAAGAATTCTAATGTGGCTCTGCAAGATGTGTAAAAAGAAAACTGTTTGCTGACAAGATCACCTTAACTTTAAAAAACATGTCAATATTGTGTTTTCCACTTGCTGCACTACCTCCTAGTGGCCAAAAATTAAGCTAACACGTTTTTAATCCACTGAGTCAAGAGAATCTTGGAAAATAAAGGGAAATTCAACATGCTTTTATCCTATAGGCTAATTACTGCATGTGGCCACACTGGTTGTGGGTCACCAAAAAAAGAAAAAAAAATCTAATTAGAAAATATATAAGAATTATATCTATTTTAATATTGTTACTATTCTCTGTTGACATACAGACATGTTTTTTTTTTATAATAAAGAAGAAAACACAACAAATTTGAACAGAAAGTAAGAATGTAAAATAAAGTTGTTTGCACAGACTGTATCATATATGGGTACATTTGTTTTTTAGTGGTTTTTAGTGAAAATACACTTGGTCTTGAACAGTTTAGCAATACATTGAAACCCAAGTTACCTACCTTTATTTATTTCCTGAGGCAAATATTTCTAATGTAACTTCATTTTATTTTTTCGGGTGTTTATTTCAGTGTGTATGAAACTCTTACAAAAGTCTGATTTTGCAGTATGCATAGCCATTTTTTCCAAACCATTAACTTCAGTATGACCACTGACAGCTTACCTTAGCTTTCAGTTCAACGCTGTCTCTCTTATTGTGAGGAGCTAAAAACATAATCCTCACTTTATTTTCAGGATGCAGCCTCTGGCCCCACACTCAGCTGAGGTGACCTCCCCAGCTGCCACAAGGTAAGCCAAGGTAAGCCACAGTGCACAGGTGCTGAATAAGGTAATGTTGTTTTCACAGTGGATCTGAAGTCCGGTGATGGTCAGAGGCGATGGGGGATGGAGAGGGTGGACATGCATGTGGGAGTTGAGGCAGTTGGCTGAGGCCAGTCACGTTTGGCCTGCGCTGCCTGGTCCGCCATGTTCTTCTCTCCTCAACGCCTGCAGAGCTGTAAATATTTACAGTGCATCTTGTGAGAGGCCTGAGTGTTTACCGCCAATGCTTGCGGCTCCTCGGTGTGTGTGTGTGCATGTTTGTGTGTGTGTGAGCAATACAGACGTGATGCTTCTCTTGGTCCTCACACAGTATAAACCCTCAGCTCTGTGTGTGTGTGTCGGATGAGGTACTTCCCTTGGTTTCTCCACAGTTTACTAACACTGGCCTCTGGCTCTTGTTCAGGCTCTGGCTCTGAGCTCCATCAATGAATCAACAGTTACAGACAGCGAGCAGAGAGGTGGTCGCACCTCACCCTACCTTCTCTAAACCCAGCAAAAAACAGAGACAGAAAGATGGGAAGTGTTTGTTTACTCCGCCCCACCCTGTGTACGAGCTTGTGGTGCTGACATCACGTCCTCATTGCGGGTGGAACATTCTCATAAAACATGTTTTCTTTGCTCCTTTCCCAATGTAAACAATATGCGGGGTGTAAATACCAATAAGGGACCAGCCATGCCATTTTTAGGCAAGTAGCTCTGTTTAAGGATGTTTCCAGATTCATGCAGCAGGACTGAGCACGTGGGCGGAAGTTTCACTGTGGTATGGTTAATGAGGTACACACAAATGCTAACCTGACCTGGGTCTAATTCTGTCTTTAGCTGCTTTATTTCAGAGGTCAGAATATTCTTGGCTGCCCTTTAATCTGCTACAGAGGCCATGATAAACTTATAACACAAGATAAGACATGCTTTAAGCCTATAATGTCATACCTTTTTTTGAGCTTCCACTATTTCTTATTCTATAAAGATGTTCCTTGTTTTTGCTTAGCCATTTTGTTTCTCTTATCATTTAATTTATTTTCAGCTACAGGGTGCTACCTATAGGCCTTCTGATTTTAATATAAAGTATTTTTGTATCTACAGAACTCTTAACAGTGGTAACTGTTGCCATGCATAGCTGACACAGAGCAAATATCACAAACAGAGTCAGAAAATCAGCAAACTGACAGCAAATGTCGATTACACAGCAATACCTATCTGAACTTTGCTAACATTAGCTAAGATCAGCCAACATAGGCTACTGCTCATACAAGAACAACTGACAAAACCTGAGTACTGGGTGTGTTTAAGAAAATACATTTAACTTTTGATGTGAAAGAGGAGTGCTAAGTTTTTCTTACAAAAGCTATATATTCTCATTTTAAATGCAAACACATAGCAAGGATATCAGCTACATGAGTCTTTTGATATCAATAGTAATGTTAGCTCCTGTAAGCTACCAGCCACACAGAAACAACCAAGACTATGGCAGTAGAACACTATAAAAACTGTATTAAATTGAGAAAGGGTGCATCTTCTATATTTTATTTGAAAAAAAAAAGCTATTTCCTCTTTCAAATATACACTGTCTCACATTTAGCTGAATCGATGACACCTTTAAAAAAGTGAAATGTGCAGCTCCAACAGTACACATCTATCTACAACATTGGTTTTTCAGTTCACAGCTTTAAAAACAGATCCGATTAGCACACAGTTCAAGTACCAATGCAGAAGAAGAACCTGAGAGTAACGATGACTATCTCTGTGCTATATGTGTCACTCACTCTGCCTGCTCAGCTTCTGCAGCACAACATGACAACAGTCTAAAAACTCACACAAGGTGAGAAGGAAGAGAGGGAGGGCAGACGTGACAGTCTTAGGCCTGAGTATTTGAGAGAAGCAGTTGTAAAATTTTACATGTCCTATCTAGTTCAGTAAGGGGCTTTACTTAGACCAGGCGCGGTCTCAAAACACGATAAGGAAGTATCTGTGAGGCGAGAGGGTGGGACTGCCGAAGAGGTGAATGCAGGGAGTGTGTGTTGACATTGCGTACATTTGGCCTACTTACACTTTCTAACCAATGGCGTCAAACACAGAGAGAGCCACACATGAGACCTCAGCTGTGATGAATGAAGCTTCACGGTCACCGCTGTGGTTTCTGAGAGAAGAGTGAGAGGGAAAAGGGAGTAAAGTTATGGAGCAAGGCATTAAAAATGGCATGAAAATATTAAATGGAAGTTTATTTGGAGAGGATCCTTTCAGTGAGCATTTCCCTGACTTCTCATTCGCCCTGTTACTTAAACACTTCTCAGCATGAAAGAGAATCCCCAGGGTCAGTGTGTGCAGGTTTCTGTGGGTCCATCCATCTGTCTGCGTGTGTGTGTGTGTATGTGAGTTGATGTGGATGTCCATGCAACTGTGCTGCACAGGGTAATTACATATAATCAGCTGAAATGTTTATACTGTACAAATAGCATAACTATTCTGACAGAGTAGCTGTGTGGGACGGTTAGCTGGCATTGTGAATGGTTGATGGCTGCTCCATGATTATGCAGGCTCGGGGCCAGACTCAGATTGTCATGCAGGAAGTCAGAGGGCCTGCAAACAATTTCATATGACCACCAAATCTATACCGCGCTATGCAAGATATCTGCACAATGACTCATCATGCCTCATGATTATGCCTATAGAGGCCAGGTGAAGGAAGTGTTCTCCTTCCATTCTGCATAAATACCTGTGCCCCAGCAAACTCCAAGCACAAAGCTATTTTTCAAATGATTCCAGTCATATTTTGCAGACTGATTCAGTTGTTTAATCAGGCTTTTTATTAATCGGAGCTTTGATTACACACCTGGCAAATAATAAGCATTTGACATTTCATTTTTCCAAATGCACACTAGACTGTACAGCACGTTGATGTCATTGCATGACTGTCATTTTGGATTTCCTTGCTAATTGGTGCCTGATGTATCATTTCCTGGCAGAATTGTTGTGTTTTGTGTTATTTCTATTTAATCAGAGAACATGATGTTGTTCTTCGATAAAATAAATGGGGCTTGGAAAGGTTTTGGACCTCTAATTATTTTGGACATTGTTTTTTAGCTATGCAAGCAGTGTGATTCTGTGAAGGGTAATGTTTGTCTGTCAATCCACCACAATGGTCCAGACTGATGGACAAGTGCAACATTTTGCAGGGATTTTCATGGATTAAACCATGACCCCTAATGGCTTTTGGGATCCCTTGACTTTTCCTGTTGTGCCACCATGAGGTTGACAATGACTGTCTCAGATTTGGTTCAGACATTTATTGTTTGCTCAGGGAAACAACCTAAGAAAGGATAAAACCCCTTAATTTTTCATATAAAACCATCATTGGGTCAAGGTTTAATTGTTCAGTACTCTGGTTTATGACGAAATTAAAGACATTACCCTCAGCTGTGTTTTGCTGATGTTAGCATGCTAGCATGCAAAACTAAGATGGCATACATGGTAAATCACAATGGTATCAATACGTTATGAGTGCTCATTAGCACATCTGAAATAACAAAATACACTTTGTGGGGGCGTTTCTGGCTCTTAGAGGTAGAGAGTATAGAGTGCCTTTGAGGTTTGACCTGCATCTGGCACAAAGTTAAGGAGGGCTAAGGGTCATCTAGTCCCAAATGGGGTTCTGGTAGGACCATGTGTATCTGTCTGTGTGTGTGTGCTAACAGAGGAGGAGGGGTGTTGGTTAGTACTTCTCGGTCTAGTTGCAGTGCTCTTACTCACGTCCATATTTCATATCTGCGGCTTTTAAACAAAAGCCGTATGTTGATACAATCTGCTGGCCAGCCAGAGGAAATGAGTGTTTGTGTGCTCACTAATGATGTTTCTATTTCTCTTTCTAATGCGATCCAGTTTTTCCACTGAGCTCATTAGATTGCCCTGTTTCATTTCTCAACATAACAACACTTTATTCTTCTAAGGATAAAGAGTTTCATCATACTTACATGATGATGAAAGATACTCACAGTAAAATCATTTCATGTACTATGATTCAGCATGAGGACTAGATTAGATAGCAATACCTGTGACCAATCACATCTGAAGCACTTTTTGCACTTCTACGGGTTTTTCCTTCCTCTAGATTCT
>JAQMCX010000003.1:4095886-4186740 GCA_029814765.1 Acanthurus leucopareius | reverse complement strand
TAGATTCTTGCTTGTGTTGTACGTCGCTTTGGACAAAAGCGTCTGCTAAATGAAATTGTAGAATTGTAGAATTGTAGGACTGCCTTTGCTATTGTGAAAAGATGATGCTACCAATCATCTATAGGTGGGACTGTCTCACGATGGCAACAGGGTTCTCTGGGTAACAGAAGAAGCCACTGGAATGCATTAGTTTCTTACTGGATCTGTCTTTCTGGAACTTCTATCTATTCCCCAAGATTAGGTTTGGTCATAGCTGTAGTTCAGGGTCTACAGTGACATTGCAAATGTTCACCTACCAGTGGTCAGTATGTAGCTCAGGTGTTTATGATGTTAAGGTGACCTAACTTGGAATGCTTATCATTAAAGTTGTAACTTGCACCTGCCATGTGAAACCTCCGTTAGTGTCTAATAGAAACAGTCTTGGAAGTTTTTGAGTGTTTCATAACAAAATCTGGCTTTTGCTGAAAAAAAAAACTTGGTGCAATCCACATTAACTTTAGAAATGCTGATAGGCAGATTTAATTTTTATCAGACACAGCTAAGCTTGCTGTTCTCCATTTTAAATTTAATGCTAATCTTAGCTAACAAGCCTCTAGTTATAGCTATATATTTACAAGTCTTCTCATCATCCTCATCTAACTCTCAAGAGAGAAAACCATGTAATTCCTAAAAATGCAGTATTCCTTCAGTTTATGTCTATATAGTTTATATGGTTTCAGTCATAATAACTTACAACAAACGTTATGTAAGTGCAGTCCATGTAATTGGGATTACTTCCATGCAAAGCAGGCAACTGACCTGCGACCGCAGAGCTTCATTAGTCCCAAAAGCAAGTTTACCCAACCATGGTAGTTAAATATCATGGGACAAATACTTTTACCTGTTTTGGCCATTAAAATCCATTTGGCTGTTTTCGTGTGTGTCCATGTTTATGACAAGCAAACCTGTGGTGGCCTCACATACCAGAGGTCTCAGCTGTGTTTGTACACTGACTGAACTGATATTTGGTAACCCTGGCTGTGTTCACAAACTCACCGTTAGGAGTTTTACTGTACAGATCTCAGACCTTCTTCCTCCCCCTGCATCCACCATCACCTACTCTCTGCCATCCATCCCCTGCTGTTGTGCTGCATCCAGACGCAGGTCCTGGAGCTGCAGCAGCCGGTTGGTCCACCCATCAATGCCTCCTTTAAGGGTCAGTGGAGCAGGACTGCAGCACAGACCACCTTTATCTAGCACTCTCAGGACATTCATTCATACAGAGAGGGGGAGCTATCTGCAGAAACACACACATACAAGCAAACACATACACACACACTGAGCAAAGCCTGTGTATGTGTGTGCTTGCTTACTCAAACACCATCGGGGAGCAAGAAAACACACCTCCTGCACTCATTTGCAGCCTCCGTATGTGCATCTCTGTGTGTGTCAAACTCGTGTTTATTTGAATGATCAATCTGAAACTTGTGCTTGCGTGCAGCCATTCAACAGTTTGGCTTTTTTAGGGGAGCACCATGCGGCCTTTCTCAATAGTGCATTTCACTGCAATGATAAAGGACCTGGTATTTTAGAGATGAGTCATAATTCTGACTCACTTGTCACTGCGGAGTTTATTTGGGACACACACATAATGACCAACACACAGACACATATCTCTGTTCTTATTGCAGCTATTGACACTAATCTTGATAATCTCTTATTTAAAAGTGAGTCACCTTACACACACAGTCAGAATGGCCTCAAATCACCCTCAGTCCAAACAAAACAGGATGTTACTAATGTGGAAAAAATGAATCCTAAAACAATGGAAAGTGGATATTTTCTTTTATTTATAATCGCATTTACTCATTTGTAAACTGTGCTTCTTGAGTCACATTACATAGAAATCTGCTGTATTCCACTTGATTTAAGATGCTGAATTGTAAAGAAAAACAAGACTAATTTCATTGCCACTGGCAGTGCTGTTTACTTAATGTGACAAATAAGTAGAAGAGGGGCATTCGGTGGAATGCAGATCTCCAGCAGGCATGCAAATCTGGACAGGAACAATAGAAAACACCAGTGATGTAAATGCACCAGGTCTGTGCAGGCTCTTGTCTCAACAACATCTAACCAGCGTACCCACAGCCTGAAGAATTTATTTATATTTATGTTTTTAATCCCACAGACTCTCAGCATCTGTTGGCCTGTTTTGATTATAGCTAATAAAAGACATGATCCACACTCTATTCGTTGGTCTGTATGTTCCCCTGTAATTCCTCTCGTCTTCTCTCCTCTCTCAAACTGAATCTGAGCCTGTAGGATTATGACCATGTTTCCACTGCAAGCCCAAGTGCTCAATTCAGGGTTTTGTTCTGAATTTGATTTTTATTTGTGGCTGTTCACATTATTGTAAACTGGTCATGGTCCTGTAGTGACCTACATGCACAAAAGAACAAGACGTCCCACACAGCTCGCTGTGTACGGAAGTAAACAAGAAGGAGGAGGAGGATGAAGAGAACGAGAGCTTAAATATTTAATTATGGCTTTTAGTGGAGCAATAGCTGTTAAATCTGCACATAAGTGTGTGGGTGGATGCAGAGTTGGAGGCAGTAGTGGTGGGATAGTGATGTGAATAGCTTCAGTGAAACAGATTTTATCCAATATTTCAGGATGGTGAGGGCTCCTTTTAACTACATCTGTCAGTGCCTCTCCTCTAGAGTCTTGTGGTAAGACATTAACTCAAGGCTACACATCTCTCTGAAAAAGTGTGTTAGAGTTGGGTTGTATTGGCTGGCAACAGGGGCTGGTTAACACTGTCTAACCTGTTTTGCATTGCAAAGTCCTCCGTTCGCTTAATCCTCCACGAGTTTTGCAGCGCCCTGGGCCATGTCCTCTTACCTGATTACATGATGCTTCCTCAAGGAGATGACCTCAGAGAGGATGTAAAAGTCACATGAATTCCAAAATGGGTCACATGGCTGTTCAGACTGAGGTCACATTCCAAAACATCAGATATGTATCGGATTTAGATCAGCATATGAAAAAAACGGCCAAAACTGGAGTTGAAAAACTCAGATTCCGTGCAATGTGTGCTGTTCATGCTGTCATGAAAAAATCAGATCTGAATCACATGGGGGGAATAAAAATCAGATTTGGGCCTCTTGTGCCTGTAGCTTATGAGGGGGAAACATTGTTTAGTGTTAGATAATCATATACCAGTATTTTCTTAAATTACAATAAAATCACACAATATAAAAATTGTACCTGCCAGATTTAAAAAATATGTCAGAAAGTCAGCCACATTGGAAACAAATTTGAAGGAATGAGCATGAATTCATTCATATTTAGGAAGTGAACTTAGTCCGACATTCGAAATTGTGAACTAAGGACATTAAATAGTTCATTTTAATCTATGTGAACTGAACTTTGAACTAGCTATTGTGAAGAGTGAACTGCACAACATTGGATGGGTTGAGCAGCATGCAAGACTAACTGCAGACAGACGCCCAGACATGCGTACACAAAGACACACATGATTCCCTCCAGGGTTATGCTTAGTGAATATAACAAGTTCTGCAACATGAATACAAGCCTAAACAAGGAACCAGGGTTACCTGATTAGCGGGTTCAAGCGCAGCCTGACAGCCACACATTAACTGATGGCAATAATGAACATAATGATAGATGGTGAGTCATTAGGCCTAAAGCGTTTAGACTGCTTGACCCAAATCACAATCTGCTTCTCTTATTCCCATGTGTGTGTCACTATGGTACAATACATCAGTTATTTACCCAAAGCCAGACCTTATGCAACATTAATTTCTACAGAAGACTGTTTTGGAAATAACCAGACCTCATTAACTGGAAGCAAAGACTGCACAAAGTCACAAGCGTCTCATCAAAGCAAGTCAACAAGAGTGGAACAGTAATAAATGTTTTCCTCTTGCATTGATGAGATCATAATTTACAATATAAGATAACTTTTTTTAGATAAAGAGAAAATTTCCTTTTCTTTTCACTGAACCACCAGCCCTTTAGTCCAACTTCTCCATACAGTTAGCTGAACCCTCCTTATTTACTGCTGCTAATTTTAAACTGCTGCAGTTTTAAATCATAAAAGTGGCAATTTTACCTGAAATTTTTCAGCAATCATTTAATGGGTCCCTCAGTTGGACAAAAACAGGCTTCATATCTCTAGCTGGTTACTATATTTTTTGCCAGCTAAACATGAAGCTGTTGCTAGCAGCCCTTATTACTTGTAGATAGTTATCTAATTAAGGTAAAGCTAACCCCACAAGTTGAAAACTCTTTTTGTAGCCAACTCTGTAATGATTTTTTCAGCTTATTGTCATTTTTTAAAGAACTATAATGGGTAAATACAAATCTGAGACTAAGCTACATGTCCAGTGCAAAAAGTTAGCATCCTTATCCAGTTGATGACTCATGAAAATACAGAGGAAACATTGTTTTTAAAGCAGGGTTTAGAACTAGTTAGTCATAAGACTGTTATTTCATGCTAACATAATGGCTTGGCTGCCTATCTTACATAATATTTTTGTTTTTTTTAACAGTGGCTACTCTCTTTTAATGGTGCATGGAAAATGCTTTTAAGATGACATAACAGCTGATGTGAATGGCAAATTTAACTTGTTAGGTAAAAATTAGTGGATTATTGAGAGTAAAACATTATTAATTTCTAAAAAGAGCAAGATATAACTGCTAATTAGTCAGTTAGCTGGACAGGCTAACAGACTAACAATTGCATCTCGCAGTAGAATATGTAGACACACAGTGTAATCTATTCCTTGTTTTGTTTTTCTTTTTTACTTGTTTCATGTTTGAAAAGGTTAAAGAACACACCCATTTTCTATAAAAGACACATTGCTCAAAATAAAGTTCCTTGCACACAGCTTTAGTGTGTGTAAAAAATCATAGCTTGACAGGCCAGATGGGCCAGTTGTGGTTGCTAAACTTTTGTTACCATGCTCAGGGGAACAGGGTAGAGAATGGTCAAGTCCAGCTGGAAGCATTTACAATTCACACCACATGTCATTGAAATAACATTGATTGAAGAGTATTATACCCTCCTTGCCTCATATCCTTATTGAGGTCCCCAAAGACTCCTGCTGTTTACAGGAAATGAGAGGTTTGAGATCACCCTGCTGATAAAGTGGCAAACTTGTCACTGTGTGTTTACATAGCAGCACGTTTTTGCTGCTTCCCAACCCAGCGTCCGGGCCAGAACTTCCAATTTAAGTCCTCCTCTGTTGCTGTTTATTAGAGGAGCCTTAGATAAACTGTCCATGAAAAAAGTTTTCTTTTTCAATCCCAGTGAAGTGTATGAAGTCATTCATTCCTGGTCAGAGTGTTTTAGGCACTCTGGGCTCTGCATTAATTCCCTGTCAAACATCTTGGCATGTAAATTCATATTCATAGAAGTAGTTTCCAGCACTGAGGTTGACATTTACTGATGGGTTATTTTACTCTTGTAAAAGTCTTTCCAGAATAGGTGAGGCTGTCAGAGAAACTGTGGCCAAGAGGCAAACTGAGTGAGGACTTTGTGTGAGAGAGGGAGGGTAAAGCCAAAGAGGAGTCAACCTCGACTGTGTTAATTGCCAAAATAATTCTCACCATTTGCTATTCATTTTCATGTCACATTCATCTCTTAATACAAACTTTTAGTTCATTAAAAATATGTGCCAGGGCTTTCTTGAACTTGTGGTAATAACTGTAAAAAGATTATCAAACAGACAGTTGAGATATTTTTCACATTTCTCAAACTTTACTAAGTGCATTATGCTACAAATGAAACAAATGATTATATGTAATATTACAGGGATGGGTCACCTGCAATGACAAACCAACAGAAAGATATCATCCACACACACACCACACTGAAGTTCCTATTAGTTAAACAGAGCTTTTAAGCATTTTTCCAGCTTATCATTTTGGCTATACGGCCCATTACTTAACTGCTTTGGTTCACTCTCAATGCTCTTGTCAACCTTTTTCCGGCTGAATACTGGACTTTTCAGTTGTCCCGAAACTAAAGATATATGCAAATGTTCCTCTGAGCCTGCTGGATATGTTAATAGGTAAGTTCTTGCTGAAAACAACTCAGTTTTTTTTTTTACATCTGGCAGTTTTGTGTTTTTTTAAGCTTGTGCAGCTGCTTCTAAGTGGCCAAATAATTATTTAATGTTCCTTTAATTTTCAAAATACTACAAAAAAAGTTAGTGCTGTTAGATTATAGACGTCAATTCACTGTCATAAAAAGGGTTTTAAAATAAGAAGTTTACTCTCTTTTGCTACACTGAGAAGAATAGCATGTATAATAATATAATATGTATTTTAATTTACGAAAAATATAAGTGTCCTGTCCTGATAAAAATTTGTTTCAAAGACCAGAATCTAATCCTGTGGGAACTATTTGTGAAGTTTATCAGTAATGAAAAAGATGGAAATAATCATATCTCTATCATGTGATCAGGGCCTCAATAAATATCTGCAAAAATTATGCCGTCAGCAGCCCTCGGACAAAGGTAATGCTGCCAGTGGCAATCTTAAAAAATGGCATATAACATTCAACAAGGTCTGGAGGAAAACACAATAAATCATATCACACCTGTTCTGATGAGTGCAAGTCAAGTCAAATTTATCTGTGAAACCCAACATTTAAAAAAAATTCTAAATGAGCTCCCTTACAACTATATCACGTCACCATGTGTTCTGTTGCTCTGTGGAAACAACACGGTATCCATTCATCCTTTATCAGTGGATCAGCAGCTCACCGTGCTGTGTTCACTCTAATTCATATTTCCCTCTCTGTCTCTTTTTACAGTTTAGTCCCAATACAGCACACACAAGAGAGGCTCTATGTAGTTGCAAACTAGAAAAATAGCTCTTTAGGCCTCCTGTAGAACAGCCTTTGGTATTATTAAGGACCTATTTAAAGAGGTCAAAAGGTTTCACAAGCTATTTATTTGATTTGCCCTTTTAAATGAAAGGTTATGAGGTTTTATAGCTCCTAGCTTTGAAGCATTTTCAGCAGCTTTAGACTAAAGATAATGGTGCCAGTGGCAGCCTTAAAAAAGGTATAGCCTATATCATTCATCATAACCAGGTCTGGAGAGAATCAGAGGAAATAATATCAGCATATTTGTTCTGATGATGCTAAGTCAAGTTTATTTGTAAAGCTTAACATCACATAAAATTTCTCAATGGACTTTACAGGGCCTCAAGAGCAGTGATTCCTGATCCGGCCCCAAGCCTTTTAGGAAAACAAGAAAAACGCTGCGACGAAACCTTAGTAAGTAAGGAGAAAAAGAAAAAGCATTAAGAGGCATTTCAGAGAGCTTGGATGGCTGAAGGAGCACCAGAGGCTGTTCGTGGGGAAATAGGCAATTACCAAAATGTAATAGAAAGCTTACCAGCTGGTTAGTTTTGCACCTCTTGTCAGGATTTCACTGCCACTCTGCTTTACTCCTGGTTACAACACTGACCTAGATTCTTACATAAAGATGGCTGTGTGTGTGTTCACATGCATGTATGTAACATGATAAGAGTCACAGGTGGTCACGTTGCTGCTCTGCATCAGGTTCAATAAGACCACAGGCCCACTTTATCTGAGCACAGTACTATGCAACAGGGCCTCACACAGTTAAACATACACACGCTGTGCTGTAGTTATTGCTTCGCTAATGCCATAAGCCTTTACTCTGCAAACAGAAACTGTACACATAAAAAATGTACACAGAGCACTCATGTGACCTGGAAACAGTGAAAACTGATATAAACTGACCTTAATCCAATTCTAAAATCAGATGGTCATTTGTTACAGTGATTGTTTGATTTCAGATAAATAAATTACTTGTAATACAATTTAATTTAACTCTTAATGATGCTTAAAAAAAAGTTTATGGCGTAATAATAGACTCGTCGACACAAAGAGGAGTTGTATTAAGGGCAAAAAGACAAACACACAGAAAAATAGATGTAGGCATTCACTTTCCAAACGCAGGCACACATACACACACAAACACAGTACTATAAGATCCCCAACAGTGAGACAGCATGTTAAAGCGTTCAAATTCCTTGCTCTTGCCCCTGGGTGTACACAGAGGAATCTAAGGTCCATCCAATAAAACAGAGTGTGTTTGTACGACTCCTGACCACTGAGGGCTGCTTTTCACATCACCAAATACTGTACATTCCTCCAAATGGTAAACACATCCCCGTCCCGCACACACACAAACACAAGCACAGACACACACCCATGCTGAAATACTGCTGTGTGTTTTGGCGCGCAACACATAAATCTGGTGAGTCAGAGATAGTTGATGTGATAACTGCTATAGTGAGTGTGTAAATGAGTGTGTGTGTGCAGAGAGTGTGTGTCATTAGTGTCTAACGCTGCAAAACTCACCTGAGGAGCCAGGTAGGGAACATCTGGAACCGCACTGCAACATCTGTCAGTCGCGTCAAATGCTGATCTACTGTCTCTATCCCGTCTGTGTGAGTTTGTGTGTGTTTCTGAGTGTTTGTCTGTGCAGAGGGGTCGTAGGACTGTTTGTGCACACATTAGTATGACCTCAGTGTTAACCTCCAACACCCCTCCAGCCCCTCCGACCCCCACCCGAGCCTCACAAGTGCAAGACCTTCAGAGGTCTCGAGGTCAAAGTCATATCTACCTTCAGCCAACAATACTGTTATCAGCTGGAGTGTGTTTGGTGTCTGCTGGGAATAAGATCATGCTCCTGGCAGCTGAAGGCTCAACATAGAAGGAAATTGCTTTAAATAAATACAAGAAGAATTCTGGTAAGTTGGTCTGTTTCAGCAGCCAGATCAAATAATTTTGTCTTTAATAAGGCTCAAAGTGTTTCTGCAATCTGTCTACATCAGATTATTATTTTTTGACCTTGAGAGATGCTTCAAAAATATACCTCTTTTCTTCTCACCTTAAGGCAACTGAAGCTGTTTAAAAAAATACATTATCTTCTGTCTGTTTGTAAATGTAGCTCAAGTTTCCCACTTGTTAAGTTCAGAGTATCAGTGGCACATTAAAGTGCCGATAAAAGTTTTAGGGATAACCACTTCACAAATGAAACAAGTTAGCTATTTCTGTGACTGCATACATATTGTGCTTTTAATATATTTGAAAGATTCAAATATTGATTTAATTATTAGATTTTGAAATAGGTTTAGTAATGATCTCTGTAATTCATCTAAATGTTCTTTTCTACACCATGGCGATGAAGTGTCAGTTCACACAAACCACTAATAGATATATTTCTTAGCTTTCTTAGTTATCCAAGGTGATCTTTTATGCACTAAATTCAAAGAGATCTGTCTCTGAACCTGAAATCTGAATGCAGCTTCATTTGTCCTGCTTGAAACTTTAAAAAATACAACTAAAAGCAGTGGAACAAATATATTTGTATTTCATATAAAACTATTTTTAGCAGTTTGCTTTGCCTTCTTCAGGACGATTGCTATAAATGAGGTGTGACAGGTCCCAGACCTGACCTGAACCCTGGACGTCACACTGTCAGTCAACTGAAACATTGTGAAAGTTCTTGCTTGTAAACTAATCAATAAATTGAAGGAGCTACTGTTTTTACAGAGGTATCATGGGAAATAAGTATGTCATCCTGTGTCACATGCTGGTTCACACGGTTGAGCTCCCTTACAGCTCCATCACGTCACCATGTATTCTGCTGCTCCATGGAAACAACACGGCATCCATTCAGTGTTTATCAGTGAATCAGCAGTCAGGAGCACATGGCTCTCCTCACCATGCTGCGTTCACTCTAATTCATATTTCCCTCTCTGTGTCTCTTTTTTCTATTAGTTCAAGTACACCAAGAACGAGAGAGGTACTGTGTTGTGGCCTCTAGAAAATGGTTCTTTAGGGCCCCTGTAGTGCATCCTTTGGTATTATTAAGGACCTTTTTAGAAAAGGCAACAAGTTAACAAGTTATTTATTTGATTTGCCCTTTCAAATGTAAGATTATGGGGTTTCAAAGCTCCATATAGAACCACTTGAAAAACAAAGAAACCACAGAAAAGCTCTCCCTTTCCTGGAGAGACATTTCTGACATGCAGGAAAACAGTTTAAACTTCTGGTTTGACTTGTTTTCAAATGCTAAGGTCCTAAAAAGCATGACCTCCATACAGCTCAGGAGCTATATATGTTGAGGGTTGATGTCTTGCTATCCGCCACCATACGACCTATTATTTTCGACTGGAGTAGGTGAGCAGGTTTTACAGGGTGTATGACTTTTGAACGACTATATTTGTTGATTTTGGTCGAGCGTTCGTGTTTGAGAGGGAGAGAATGCGTGTTTGCCTTGTGTGGTTTTCCACCGGCAGTGGAGGGCTTGCCTCAGCATCCGTCACCAGCGTTACAGCCAGCAGAACAGGAGGGAGACGGAGAAAAAAGAGCCATTTAAATTTATTTCATGGAGAAATCTGTTAAATGAAATGATACTTTCGGAATTATATTAGTTAAATGACACGTTAATTCAAGTGTATTAAGATGTCTAGGTTAAAAAATTCAAGCTAAATTTCGTAACTGATAAACACTTACCAACTTTTTTGAATTGTCCTTGATCATATATGTTTGTATGGGTGTTAATAATAAGGTTAAAGACTTAGAAAATGAGAGAGAGAGAGGGAGAGCGAATCAAAGCTCAAAGAGGTTTAGGGTTACTAAGGTGACATACACAGTCACTCCCAGCAGGTGGGGAAGAGGCCTGGTGTGTTTTTGCGTGTGTGTGTTTAGGGTCACGGAGGTCAGTGGGTGGCTGCTTGGATTCCTTCATGCATGTGTTTAGCTACGCTGCTGCAGACCCTGTGTTTTTAAACATGACAGCTGCTAATCTCTTGTCCCGACGGCCCTCTGACAACCTGACTTACTGGAAATAGAAGTGTTTGCGATTATGCCTGTGTGTGTGTGTGTGTATGTGTGTGTGTGTGTGTGTGTCCTCCATATGTACATGCTCATCCTGTAAGCTGACACAGCAAAGTCCTTTTAATTAGCATAGGGATATATTTGCTTTTTCCTGAGAATAGCAAAGGATAAGACACATGATATATATGTGAACTAATGTCAACAAGAGGATAAAGACATTGAACAGATGCAGATATCTTACATCTTGCTTATTCTACTGTCTCAGCCTTCTGGTAGCCTGTAGAGGAGGCATAGTAACACTTCTTATGTTCACAGCAGGCTCATGTTTTGACATTTATCCAAACATGATCAGAATCTGAAGCGTTTTAACACAGAATATTAATGAATAAAACATAGTAAAGGGATATGGTATTTTTCCCCAGAGTTATTACCTGGAAGGATGGATACACAAACAGCATTAGTGGAGTCAAAGTGTAGCAATGTAGCTTCTTTATATTTTATCTGTACAGGTCTGAATGCTTTTGCTAACTGAAAGTTAGCAAACTTGGCTCAGTTGCTAATGAGACAATGAATTCACACAGTTAAATCATATACGCACCACCAGTCTCATTCCAGTCCTCCTTTGTAAAGCAAGTTACACACTGAAAGAGGAAATTTAAGTTAAAGTGGACTGTGCAACACCATGACAGCTTTTTCCACTTGTGACTGTTCGTAGATGAGACAGTTTGCCAGCTCTCACTTATGCATCTGACTCAAGCTAACTTTCATCTTTCGCTTCCTCTGATGTAAGTCTTTCAAGTTCACACAAACTGAGGCATAGAGTGTAGCACAGTTAGAGCAGCACATATTTTTATTAAATGCAACAATCATAGTTGATTGAACTGCACTAAATAGCAAACAAGCCAGTCTCAATGATTTTGTGTTTGAGCAGCTAATTGGCTGAGAATGGGTGGAGCAAGCCTGAAGAGACAGTTAGCTTTGTTTGTGCTGCTCCACTCACTGCGTCTGCTTACTAACATCAGTCAATCATGGTTCAATATTCAGCTGCTAAGCATCTTCATCACTGAACAATTTAGCATATTTGAGTGAGAGTGTATGTGTGTGTTTGTGGGCAGTGGGGATGACTCTGATGAAGGATGTAGTCAGATCCTACCAGTTCCAGTGCCAATTCCACATAACACCACACTAAATGCATGGTGGACATGTGCTACAACAGAGAGAATGCCTTTCACAATAAAATCAAATGCCCCCTGATAGCACATTGAACACAATGAGCTTTTCAGTGAGGCGTGTAGGCGTTTGCTGCAGAGCGCCAAAAACAAACATACACTCCACATACAACGACTTACAACCTGTACACACACCTAGTTATCTAACAAACTGTAAGGTGTAGTGTGTTGGTGTGGCAAATGTGTGCATAATATATTACATGTGCGAGGAGGTGTGGTGTATGTTGAACTAAATCAGACCTTGCAGTAATACATAAATTTCCTCAAGAGCATCCGAATTAAACTCTGTTACTTAACTCTGCCACTATGTAGGTCACTAATCTTCTACACAGTCAGAGGCAGGAGTTTTTATTCCTGCACTTTGCCCATATTACTGTATTTGATGTCCTTCTATACTTGTTCAGCACCAAACTTAATGACAGCCTAAGTATATATGCTCCCCTCCCGCAGTCTTTCTGTTACTGGGCCTCTACATGATGTTCCTGAGTGACTGACATGGGTAGGGTGACTGAGTTCACAGTGTATGTGTGTGTGTGCGTGTGTGAGTGAGAGAGAGAGAAAAGGAGGGAGGTAGAGATAGACAGGACAACCGGGGTCGGCTGACCACAGAGGAATTCTCCCTGCAGCCCTCAAGGCCCACAGCTGATCGCAGCACATGGTAATTAGTTTACCTCAGTGTACACACACACACAGACACACACAGACACAGTCACACACAAGATTCCTACCACATTCATACATGGAAAAAACACACCTTTTACACACATAACATTCGAAAACTTTCCTGAGAGCCATCAGAAGTTATGCACAACCTCCCTTTCACACACACACATCTTTTTGAACTGCACACACACACACAATCAGTCTATCTCCGTCCTTGGGGAACATGGCGGTGCAGTCAAATGACATAGGATTTTGTCCCACACATGACATTGTAGTGTGGAAGTGGGTCAGGCAGTATTTGCAAAGTGCGCAGTGTTTGTTTTAATGTGTATAGACACTAGATGGGTGGAGTCACCCAAACTGGGACACTCCACGACGTTTGGTGTCAAGCCACTGTCAATTATAGAAAAGTGCACAAAGTCAGGGGTATATTTCACTAAAGAGCATCTAAGCGTTTACTCTCTCCCAAGTTTTATTCTTGTCAGACTAAAAAAATCTCTCAAACTACAATTTAACTGCCACACAACACATTTTTCCAACAAAAGCCGCAGCAGAAACAGTAAATCATCATTATGCACACTTGAAATCTGTGTTACATTAGAGTGACTGTGAGTTTACATCTTTCCAAAATCAATCTATAACAGATAAGCAATCAGTCACTGTGTTTTATACCTATATCCACTAAAAATCATGTGGGTTGATAACATACTCTGCTCATCAACGAGTGCTGATATCTGGCTGACAAAACTTCTTTGACATGGTTCATATAATTTTTAAAAAAGCTTATTTGTTATCTATAACACAGGCTTTTGATGTAGTAAGAGTTTCATTTTTGTATATAAACAACTGCAAATTCATATACCTTAGATTCAAACAAAATAAAGATATGAGAGCCTCAACTAATTGGTAAAAAATAAATAACAGATTGGTTTTACAGCTAATAATTATTCTGATTATCAAGTAATGAGTCATTTTTTGGGGGATAAATTAATGAATAGTTTAGTCTGGTAAATGTCAAGGCACATTAAAAATTCTCTGAGCTTATAGTGACATTTCAAATGTCTTATTTTGTCTGTACATTACAAAAGTCAAACTGACTAACTGAAAATTGACTAATGTGAAAAAACTGTTCAACGTTTATCTTGTGGTAAGAAGAAAAAATTTGTCCCTTGGAAAACATGTGTTTTACTGGTTTAGGAAAAAGCAAACAATAAAACAAAAGCCCCTTTCACACCGGAAAACCCCCCACAAACATCACTGACATCTGTCCTTTTTCTGCAGTGGGAAATATTCAGTTTGGCTTTCATTTCCAGATAGAGGGACTCTGCAGCAGTCACAAGTAAATATTAGCTCCAGCTCCAGTCAGCAGTGGTGCTTTATATTTCCTTATTTTCTGGTGTGTTTGTGATGTCAAACATGACACGCAAGGGAAAGAAGGAAACAAAAGGGCAAACCAGTCCACTAGCAATGGGAATTGCCTTTTCTTAGCAGGCTTCCCTATTTTTAAAAAACCTATACACACTGTTTTTGATGTAAAAATAGCTAAACAGTCATAAAAGCAGAACAGAGTTAAATTTCTATTTTGAAATCAATTAATTTTTAAAATTGTGTTTATTATGGAAACAAATGATCATATGAACTGTCTCATTGTTAAACTATTGTTCTTTTGCAACTGCAGCTGGGATTATTTTAGGCCAGATTTCTTTTTGCTTCATATGTTTTGTCTTACTCTGTATACAAAGGCTGGTTGTCCTTGTGTACCTCTCTGTGTCACAGGTAATGTGTGGTATTAAGGTGTTGATCATCATATGACCGGATCACTTCACTGTACTAGGAAAACACAGCCACATGATCTATAAACACACACACACACACACACACACATACTGGTTCTATAGAAAATATCACACCACCTCTCTCTCATTTGACTTTTCAGAAGCCTTGTCATGGTCTCTTTAACTCCACCCTGCTCTCCTCTGTGTGTGTGCTAATTGATCATGAGACTATGGAAACACATAAGAGGGAGGACGAGAGAGCCAGCGAATGTAGGGAAAAGATGGAGAGAGAGAGAGAGAGAGAGAGAGAGAGAGAGATAGGAACAAACACATGAAGAAAGAAACAGATGCAACCAGAGATAGAAACCAAATGACGTAGAGAGGGGAATGTTTACCACTTAGAAATTAAGTTAATTTACATTTATTGAATAACTAACATAACTCAATTTTTCAATTACTGCACAAACTCCAGGAAACAGGGTCCAAGACTTTTGGGAAATGTTTCTTTATTGTATGTGTGAGTGTGTGTGTGTGTGTGTATATATATATATATATATATGTATGAGTGTGTGTGTGCATGAATTAAGTTTTCTGAGAAAATCTCATAAAATCAACTATTTTTTCAGAATTAAATATGATTAAAATAATAATGTCATACCTGTGACTTATTTGCAACACAAAATGTTTTTACCTTTCCAAGGAGCAACAAGAAAAACAAGGTCACTGATTCTTTCTCAGGATTTCCTTGTGATCTACAGTGCATATTCCATAATACTACTGTGTACAATACTTTTCCTACAGTCTGCCTGCAGATCATGTTACTGATATCAAAGTTACTTTTCAGCCCCACACATAGGGGGTAGTCCAGGAGCCTCTGGCTGCACTATCCTGTGATAAACCACTTTATCATGCCTCTCACTTAACATGAAACGCTTTTTGATCCATGTGGTCTTGTGTAGCTGGAAACGTATGACGCAGTGTGGATGTAGTGATAGCTGCTCTAAATAAGAGAGAAGGCTAAAGGCCTCAAAGGGTTGGTTCACCAAAAAAACAATTTTAAAGTTTTCTATAAAAAAGTTAGAGCAGAAATCTCACAGATGGATATCTCAAAGCCTGGGCAAATCTAAATTAGATGAATGGATAAAAACAAGTATGGGAGTATTTTATCTTTTTTTGTATTTTGAGTAAACTGACCCTTTAAGTATAAGAACCAACAGCAAATAGGTAAAGGTTTTGATTCTCTGTGCGGTTTAAAGGAAAGGTCGCACTGGCAAAAAGCACATATGGACAATGAGCTCATTACACCATCCAACTGTCACATCACACTCATTACAGTAGGTCTCACCATCGGGTCAGCTCGCTGCCCTCTGACCTTTTGACCCTCAAATACAGCAAACACAACCTGTCTCATGGATGTCTAATAGAATCCTGTACTGCTGCATCGCTCATCTAATGTGTGCGTGATTGTGTCTGCAGACTGTTGACCACTCTACCACAACGTGACCTTCAGCATGACCCCCAGTGGGCCCCTGGAAACATCACAGGAAATGGAAGAAAAGGAGCTGTGTGTGTGTGTCTGTGCGTGTGTGCGTCTGTGTCTGTGTATGTGTGTGTAAGAGTGTGTGTGCATACAATGTGAAAAGAAACCTCAGGGGTAAGTTGGTATGTGTGTGTGTGTGTGGTTGTACTGTCACTGGTTCAGACACTGAGTGCAAGTTGATGCTTCTGCCTGACTGTGTGTTCATGCTTTTGTGTGTGTGTGTGTGTGTGTATGTGTGTGTGTGTGTTCAGGAGTGTAAACTGTTTCTTTAACCCGTCATCCTTCACATTTTAAAAACAGAAATGGCCTGCAAAAGCAACCATTGACTAGCATTTTGACTTGCTTATTGCATGCAGCTATGTTATATTTGCATACCCTCATGTTGATGAAACTGCTCAGGGACCGAAAGTATAGTTTAACCCTCAAAACACTGACTCATATTGGCCCACTAGGGAACTTGCTTTGTCATACATTTGCAGCTCTGCTGAGAAGCATCCTTTTATCTCCCTTCTCAGAAGATTCTGGATAGATTTATTTTCTGAAACAGTATTCAGATTAGAGTGAAACTGAGAAGGACTCTTTTGATATGAGCCGTTTGTGCCTTATCGGTGGCCCCGCTGAACCTGCTGTCTGACTCAGACTCTGGTTTCTAACTTATTCTTGCCTGCATGCAGCAATGCATAGTGATTATTCTTGTCCCAGCAGATGGCTTGTCTATGTTTTTTGGGTAATTGAGAGCATCCTCTGTTATTCCTCCCCAGACTGAGAGGGAAAAACCAGAAAGATAAAGACAAAACATTCTGTTAATTCTGGGTTTTTGCTTGAATGGAAATTCTAATAATACTGATAATTAATAATAACACAGGGTATTACAAAGCTGCTAGTGTACAGTTATACATCCTTATCATGCTCATTACTGCATGTGAGTGAGATTGAAAAAATAAGTTTGTATATCTTTATGTATGCAAATATTAATTACAGGGAAAAAAAATACATACTACTTAGGAATACTTAAGTGCTGGATTACATTCTGGAGGTACTTGTCGTTTAGTTGACTCTTTTCATTTTATATTACTTTACATTTTTACCAAAATATATTTTAGTCAAAAATCTTATGCTTTTTCTTTACTGAATTAATGTTACAGATAGCTGGTTACTTTTAGGGTTAAGATTATACATACAAAAGCATATGTGGTATATATAGTATATAGTATAATTTATTTCCTTACAACCTCTGTAGTGTCATTTAGCCAAATAATTCAAAAAGCTTCAACTCTTTTAATTTAAAATGGTCAACCATTTTATTATAACTATCTTGTTTGTGTTTTTAACATTTCAGCAGATGAAAATTTAAAAAAACTCACAGACTAATTTCCTGGGTGTGTAGGTCTAAATGTATATGTATTTATGTATAAAAAACTGTGTATATTGCTCTTTATTATTTTTTATCTTTTTGTTTTGTATAAAACACTGCAGACTGAGCTTCTTTTGCAGCCATGTGTTGCACATGGATAAATAAATGACCTTTTACGTAAAAAAAAATAAGATATAATTATTGACATATTTGATGCTGTAAGACATGATGTAAAAGTATCTAAGGTTTGTGCAACAGACTCAATTTAAAGAATTTAACCAATTTCCTTTCTTTATTGACCTCTAGACAAGGGAACTTGAAGTGCTTTTATTTGAAATACTTACGTGCATTTTGTTGTTGTTTTTTAATAAATATACACTTACCAGGAAAATACAAATGCAGGTAAGAATACTTTTACTTTTACCTTTGATGAAGTTAAGATTTGAAACATTTCCTCAACCCATTGCACTTGTTTACAGTCCGGTTTTTTAAAGGATGGATTAAATTTTAATGAAACGGAGATGACTGAAGATCAAAGAGAAACTGTGACTCAAAGATAAGGGGACAAATAAAAAGGACTGAAGATTATGAAATTCTTTATTACAAGAGACACACAGTAAAGACAGGACTGACATGTTTATGAGATGACTTCATGCCGCGTCATCAGCTCTTCATGTAATACAGCCTCCTGGTTGGTAAAGGAGTACTACACTCAGAGCTGACTGCAGTTTTAAAACCAACAACTGCTTTCCTCAATAAAAAACATAGACATATGTGCAGATGTTGTTGGCTATCGCCTTGCAGATGCGTGTGTGAGCAAGGCAGAGTTAATAAAGTTGTTGATCCACATTTCCTGTGTGTTCTGTTCCTGTGTCTGTGGCTACAGAGGCCCGTTTGAGACAGAAAGGCCGGAGGGAATGGAATAAAAGCTAGATAACTGTATCTGGTTGTGGTCAGACCAGTCATAACCCATAATGCAGTGTGAGGAACACCTCTGGCCTGAGGGGTAAAAGGTTATGAGACATTACTCTGGCTAATGCTTTTTAATATTGTGAGCAGCTCTCTATCCGGGCGTCTACCTGTCTGTCTGTCAGTCTGTGTTTGTGTGTGTGTATGTGTGTGTGTCTGTCTGTCTGCAGCTTACATCTTTTTGAAATCTGGTGCTGCACAACTGATCGTCGGCCTTTTTATAGAAACTTTATCCTCCCTGGTGTGACTGCTTCCTCGTCTCAGGCCTCCCAGTCATGCCTGAGTCACTTTATGAGCCATCCCGTGGACAAACAGGCTTTCATGCTTCACAAAACACTTTGTGTGTGTGTATTGGGAAACTTTTACTCATTCTTAATTGCTTGTGAATGTGCAAGGAGGCACATCTTGCATTTTTTGTTTTTTTTGCTTTTTTTGTTTTTCTTTTTAAAAAAAGGTTTGGAAGTGTTTTTGCGTCGTTTCAAGACACTTGAGATTCATCAAAGCAAGAATTCACCTCAGATGTTAGTGCTGTCTAAATGGAACTTATTAGAAGTTGCAGTGTACACTCTTACCAAGAAGATCAATCAGACAGTGCTTTGTGTCATAAACACATAACTGCTTTCAATAATTTAGAACACAGAAATGTTTCAAAAAATACAACTACACACAGCTGAATGACAATTTTTTGTAGAAAAAAAACTGACTCTTTCATAGTATTTTTGTCAACATGGCACCACACACACACATACAGGCAGACACACCTTTTATTTGTCTTTAAAATTCAGTATGTAGGCCAACTGATAAGAGCAATAGGAGTAGATAAGTAGTTATGAGACAAATGATGATGGTGTCAAGGAGTTTTTACCATCAATCAATGCAGTTCTCTCCCACCAACGCAAAGAGTTACATAACAGTTATTTACCCTGTTAAACTTTCGTTAGGTGATAGGAGCTATTATGAACTGGCTGCTTGTTTTTGAACCTTTATGATGTGATTAGAGGTGATTCAGGTCAGTACAGTAGAGTGAAGGTGGCTGTGAAAGGCAGGTTAATGGCAGTCCAGAGTCCAAGACTGATATGCGAGGATATAAGGGCCCTGTTTGAATTTTTAACCCAGAAAAAGGTTAATCATACCCAGTGATCTAAGTCCTGGCTCAGCACTTAAATATGAAGTCATATGCACATAAAAGCCACCTGCTCATGTGGTATCTTTGCAGTGTAGCATGCTTGGGTACACACGAATGCATGAATCAGTTTTGGTCAAAATCTCACTGACCACCAGCAATGTCAGCATCCATCTGTCCCATAACTATAAACTCTAAAGACACATATACAAAAACAGAGGACCTAATTAAGATAAACAAGAATATCAAGGTCAATGTGTGTAAATGTCATTGTCCTTCAGTGACTTATTGCAATGCACAAACACTTTCAATTTTGCAAGTCGAAAAGAAAAGACTAGTAAGAATGAAACACAAACACATCATTAAATAAAACAATGGCTGTATTTCTGCAAAAATAAGGAGAATCAACTTTTAAAGGAAAACTCATAAATTGAACATTAGACCATATAAACTCCCATAATAAGAAGAATCAGAAGCAAATTAATTAAGAATAGAAACAACATTAAAAGTATAACAGGATGATGAGAGTCATGTAATGGAAAGCTCTAGTTGATAGCTTAAGTCATATAAGAAAGACCTAGAGAAGGTGTAATCATTTGTGTAATCATTCATAAATCCATTTTCTAAGAAGTTCAAAATGCTTTTCCATTTTATTTAATATCTAAAAATTCAGTTCATTTTGTTTTCCTCACAAATTTTTTTTTGCACATTGCTCACCAAAATTTTTTTGTGATCTGGGAACATAATGAAAAAACAAAGAAAACATACATGCATTCAAACAATTCCAAAAAAGTACAAAAGTGAGTGTTAAAATCTTTTATCCAAAGTGTTTATTGTGTAAACATACTGACTTCCTGATTCAACCCTGACCTACTGTACTTGTTGTGGTTGAGTGGAAACTGCTGCCAAGCAGTGAGGCATTATTACTGATATTTGAATATGCTGACTCTTGGCTTAACCTCAAATTGAGGTGGTTTATATAATCTGGCTAAACTGTTAGCTTATTTACAACCTCAGGTTTCTTATTCCATCCACTTTTGTGTAGCAATGTGACTGTGTTTCAAGATATTAGCAATTAGTTTTACAAGTACAATGTAATCATAACTGATTGACATAGAGGTCAAAACTAAAAAAATGAGACACAAATTGTAATAAGCCACAAAAACCTCCATTATCAGCACTCTGAAACACCACAAGTCTGCTGAATGTGGTCATGAGGAGATAACCTCACCTGATCTAACCTCATCCAGCCAGCCTCCATGACGCAGCTCCGCTACTCCATCCAGTATTCAGCACCATCTGCGGTCTGCTGCCTCTGCAGGACCTGGCTGTAGGCAGAGCACTCAGTATTTAATATGGAGGTGCTGGAGAAATGCATAGATGAGTAATGGATAAGGATAGAGTGGAGGGGCAGGAAGGACACTAATGGAATAAATTGGGCTGGAAAAAGTGAAGTTTTGTTTATGCATATTGTAGATGTGGAGGTGCCCTTGGTCCAAACCACAACATGTGATCATGTAACCACTCAACATGGTAACAATTTTATTAATTAAAGAATAGATGGAGAAATAAAAGTAAAAATCCACTAAATAAAAAGAGGAAAAGACAGAGGGTCTGTTACCCAGACTCAACTGACTAAAACCATGCATGTGTGTGTGTAATGTTGTGTAGAATAGTGAACAGGTGACTAACAGGTACAAACAGGCTAACCAAACATTCAGCTGTTGATGTGTGTGTGTGTGTGTGTGTGTGTGTGTGTGTGTGTGTGTGTGTGTGTGTTTGTGTGTATGTGTATGTGCATGTAGGTGGGGGTTATCTGACCCTCTCTGGGAGAGTATGTGTGTTTTGCAGTGGTATGTGAATTAGTGTGTGTGTGTGCGTCAGTGAGTGTAGCGTCCTGCTGACAGCAGCGTCCTGAATGTGATGTGGACGGTTGAAGGTGCTGACAGGCTCTTGTTGCTCCATGGTCCTGCTGGAGGCTGTTGGGGCAGGCCGAGGCACAAACGCTTCTGCCTGCTTGGCCCTCTGTCCCAATCATGGCTGGGCCTGTTGGTTAAATATACAACCTCCCAATCCCAGAAAACCCTTCACCTCTCCAACACTTAACCCTTTATGGTCACTGGTAGGAGTGTGTTTTGTGATTTGTGATTTGTGATTTTCCACTAAATACAAAATGTCTTTTAGTGAATTAGGCTGATTTTAAACAGTAACTGTAATATTTACATATAACATAACTTTATAATGATAGACAACATGACAACTCCTCCAAAGTCTAGCACCCCTCGTGTCTGGCTGCAGTATTAGTCCTAAATTCTGCCCCCTCCATGTTGATGGATGGACCGAACTACAAAATCAAAGTACAAGTCTACCTAAAACACTTAAATTTTCCCCTCAAATGGTGTCTGCCATTTCATGTTATCATGCTGGTGTATGCTCAACTGTTCTGATTAGTTTGGTTTTGGTAAGTTATTTGATGCTAATAAAGAAGGGTGTAATATGATTGACAGCTATCTTAAGGCCTGTCTAAGTTTTTTATAGTAATTTTGCCACATGCAAGAATCTCAGCATTCAAAACAGAAAACAAGGTATTTTCGTACTAACAATAGAGGAAGAAACTTATTTGAGTGTTTTAGGTAGACTATGTGCTTCTTTTTGTATCATTCTATGGAAGCTTATTTTTTGTCTCCAGGTAAATCATATTTGCATGAATGGTCTCTGATGCAGTGACACATATTTACATGGAAAGACTTTTTTCCACAGGTTATACACAGAATATTTGGATATATGCTCCAACTGTACCCTATAACTAGCTTTCCTGCAACATATCAGTAATGTAACTGCATTCTTTTTTGATATTTGATCAACACACAGCAATAGGGAGGAACCTCTGTCATTGCAGACATAAATGATGACTGATCCTATCTTTTCATTAAAAAATGTCAAAACCTACAGAGCAATAAACTTGTCATAGGATACCCAAACATGCCATTGTTATCTGAGGCAGCCCTGCCCTGTGAGCCTGCATGTATATTACTCTTTGTTCTTTCTGTCATGTTTATGTTTTACTGAAGGTTGTTAGACATTGTAAATGTCAGAAGTCATTCCCACCCTTACTGTGAAGGTTTGTGATAATAAACGGGAACTTGGGCCTTGCTAATGGATGTACAGATGTGTTCTGTAAGGACAGGAGATTTTTTTTATTATTGGAATGAAATAACTGGATTTGAAGCAACATTTATGGAAAAGGCTGACGTCAGATAACACTGTTTGCCTCACTGACCTGTGTGTGTGTGTGTGTGTGTGTGTAGTGTAGAGGAACCCTCACATTCACACACACAGAAACGTTCCATACATATTTATGATTAATTACAGCATGTTAATTTTGTTTGCATCCATGGCACATTTTTGGTTAGTTACTTTCACTTTATGTCAAAGTTTCTAGTTGATTTCCAGTTCATCTTTAAAAATAAGAATGTTCTTGTCCCATTTTTAAGTGTTTGCAATTACATAGCAATATTTTGGGGGCTTACTCATACACTGAGATAATAGAGAGCTTCCTTCTGCAGTTCTTTCACTGCACAGAAGTGGATGACACATTATAAGTAAACTGAAACTTCAGAGAGATAAATCTACTTGTATATTTCTTGTCATAAGTTGTGTTCTCCAGCTGTCAACACGTAGTGTTATCTACAAATGTACTGGGGTCAGCAATGCAGCAGAAGGATGGAAAAAGAAAGAGAGGAAAGTAAATGGGGACACTGACAGATGTTGAGAACATCATCCTCTGACTCATGAGAGGAACTGGACGAGCCAAATATGACATTTGTCTCTGATTTAGATCTGAGATCCAGTTTAAAACTTTGTCTGCTCTCCACTTTTTTCATCGAATTCCCGTATTTCCATTCATTCCATTTGCGTTGATCATACTCTGGTGTTTTTTGTGGGAGAGAGCATGGCCGTTGCTTTGCCAAAGGTCTCTTTATCGACTCTTTAAGACTTTCTTTGCCTCTTTTTTAATTTTGTTTTCTATCGCTCACGTCCTCCTTTGCACCCTTGGAGAGCATGTTCGATAAGAAATATGCTAATTATAGCAAAGTAGGCCATTGTGGCCAAGGACGTCTGCCATAATAAACACTTAGGAGCAGACCTGGGCTCTGACACACACTCATACACACATATTGTGCTACCCTGCTGAGGCTATCTAAAACAGAGATACTTGGGCGGTGTGTTTGAAAAAAGGAGATAGAGGCTCTTAGAAAAGCTAAACTCAGCCTACCATCTATTCTGCACAGCTGTTAACTGTGTTATTTATTTTTTATGGAGCCCTGTGTGATCCCTGTTAGTTGTTCATGTCTATGGGTAACAAACGCCGTGACATTTCAAAATCTGGGACCTTAACAATGTTTCCTTGTTCACTACATAGTGGGGATTGATCCTGAAGTGTTAATTAGTAAGTATGGTATTTAAACAATGATTGACTGGTAGGTGCACTTACTGGTGTGTATATATGTTTTGAGTGAGGGGACATTGTGGTTAAGTGTGTTTCTGTTTGGAATGCAGCCCAGGAGTCTGTGAGGCCATCTGGATTGAAGATTGACCTGTCATACCTGTGAATGATCTACAGCCTGCAGAAAAATGACACACATGCACACACCCAATCACACACACACACACACATGCACCCCCACCCCCCACCCCCACCCCCACCCACACACACACACAGAGAACAGTTGCAGTCCATGAAGGCTTGCTCACAGAACCACAAATCACTCATTCAGTATTCTCTCAATGCGGCATACACACATTCGTGCACAAGCAAATACACAACATACTGTACATCCACACACACACATGCTTCAACCCACACTCCCTCACAAGACCCTGCTGATAAGCTGTGTGACCTTCACCATGGTGGCAGACATACTCATTCAGATACATGTGCAAACATGCAGGCACACGCAAGTAGACTTAAACACACTTACAGGCAGATTAACACACAAAGGAATGGAGTAATATCCAGGTAAATATCGCTAAGCAGACCACTTATATTGCTAAGGAAAGTGTAAATGTTGATGTCATTTATAAGAACAGAATGTGCCATATCAACACTGTTGAAACTGCTGTTGTAAATATTAAAGCATTCACCACTATTGCTATGACCAGCAGTTTGTTAGCTTAACTTAGCATTAAGACTGGAAACCAGGAGAAACAAGCTAGCCCTTGTTTAAGTTTTTGTAACAAGGAATCATTGATTTATCATTCATCATTTTTTAGCACATTATACCTGGTCCTAACAAAAACACACCAAAAACAGCTGTAACTCATGAGCTTGCTGTAAAACTTGAACTAACTATATAAAAAGTAAAAAACAAGGTATAATGTGTTGATTGCTTAACTTCAGAGATGTTGGTAGGTAATTTGCTCTTAGCTTTTCATAGCTTCCAAAACTGTTCCTTTCAAGTATTATTTAATGAGAGGATAATGTTTAGCAAGAAAACAAGGTATGAAAGTTAAACTTAGCTAACTAAGTATTAAGTTTGTAGTATGATATAAATAAATGAATATTGTCCTTAATAATGAAAACTTGCTGGTGACCTGTGTTTACATCCAGACATAACACAGCAGCCATGACTGGAATGCCATCAGTGAAATCAGTGAGGGTCAACTTCAGGCCAAGGGTCACAAAATCATTGTGAGAAGGAGTGGGCAGATGAGAAGAACAGAATGGATTGATAGAGGGAGGACTGAGGAAGTTAACAAAAACAACAGAGGAGTGTGGCACACAAGGCGAGGACGACACACTTCTTTAACACACATAAGCAGAATTCCTGTTAGGCCGTGTGTGTTTTTGGGCTCATAAGTTTTTCTCACTGCATGTTTTTGTCTGCATTAATGTTGCTGGTCCCTAATTATGATTTGAAGTATTGGTGTGTGAGCATTTGTGTGTGTGTATGAGAGAGAGCAACAGACCCATAGCAGCTAACTAAACAACAACAAAAGGACAAAGCTCAGTAAAAGTGCAGCTCTCCTACAGGAATAGCAAATGGCCTCACAGTGAATAAACCAGATGGGTGGTGGGTGCACACACACACACGCACGCAAACACACACACATACACATACACACACCATGCCAACCATTCTGACCTGGTGTGTGTGCAGGTTGGGGTTTGACGGATGATCTGATGATGGTTATTTGAGGAGGATCAGCTCTAAACCAGATTCCACCGTACAAAAATACACACCCACACACACAGGCATACACACTCTTGCCCAAGAATAAATGCTCAACTTTAATGTGGAATGAGGAACGTTTTGCAGTGAATTGAAAGGGAAACTGCACTGAAAAGAGGGGAATTTCAGGAGGTGAGCAGAACTTTGCGTGTGTGTGTATATGGTTTATGCCTTGAGTGGTCATTTTAGTAGACACGCTGGCAATTTACATCCTCGCCACATACATAGGGCACACGGCCAGACAGAGCTGTCATTTCTAAACATAAACATTGCAGTATGTAATATAGACTGCATAAAGGGCCGCAGTTACAACACTGTGGGTGTGCATTTGTGTGTGTCTTTGGCTGTCTGTACAGTTTCAAGGACGGGTTAAACACTGCTCTCTTTTTATAGCACCAGCAATTCAGCCAGTGTGTATTTGTTTGTGTGTGTGATAATGAGGAACTTTGTTTGTGTGTGTATTTGTGAGAAAACAAGTGTAGGAAGATACTTGTGATACCATCAGTTCTGTGAAAGTGAGAAAATTGGGTGGGAAAAAGTAGCCTGGTTGTGTGTATGTGTCTCGTGCGTGTATGTGTCTCGTGTGTGTGTGAGTGATTGAGTGAGTGAGCGAGTGTGGGTTTGTGTGTAAGCATGTACACTCCTGCATGTCCTTGGGCCTTTCAGCACAGCTTTGCACCCTGCTGTCAGAGCAGTCATAAAAGCATATGAATCAGCCCATGTGTGTCTTTGCTCGCACACACACAAAAGTAATTTTCCATTCAAGTGTGAAAAAACAGACAGCACTGTCAGAGAAGAGGATGACTCACCTGACCTGCATTTCACACACCCGATGCACTTGTCTTGGAGACAAACATTACTATTATTCTCAACACATGCATATGTCTGTTCTGAAAGGTTCAACCATAAATTATATGGAAGACCTGTCAGGTTTCAGGTATTCAAGCTGGGTCTTCTACTCTGTAAACAGCCAATTGTGTCTCTTGTAAGATAGCTTTTGAATCTGGATGTTTAATTAGTATAATCTAATCTGGTTTACTAAAACGTGTCTCCAGGTTACTTAAATTTCTTACAATGAGGCTAAAGGGTGAATGGTTATCACAAAGCTAGTGGAACCTTTAGGATAAAGATTAGCATAAAAATAGTCTGAGACAGAAAAGTTTTCAGAAGCATTTAAAGTGTTTTTAAAAGCACTGGGTATCAAAATTAAGCTAAATTTGTAGTGGGTATTCTTTTATTTCATATATTATGTTTGTCATACCCCAAAAATTTGTAAACAGGAAAATATTTTCTGTTGCATCAGACACTTCCTGTTTACAACAAATGTAGCCCACCAAAGCTTCCACTGATTAAACTAGGCTAGCAAACAGGTACTTCATATACATTCCATGACATAATTTGCTGTTTGTAGGGGTTTTAAATGCATCACAAGTATTTATAACTATGTGTTTGTGTGAAAATGGTGTTTTGCTGTCAAAACGGTGTTCACTGAGCTCCTTTTTCATCTTGGGGGGAGGTACCAGTCTGAGAGTACCGAATCAGATGAAAAGGGTAAGTGTTGGAGGAGTTCAAATCCACAATCCCAAATGGCAGCCATCAGCATTGTGGACATTTGGGATGAAGCGTTGTCCTGGTGGAAAGGCACTCTTTTGCTGGCTTCCCCTGCTAAATCTTCTTGGTTGTCTGTTGTAGCTGCTTCAAGAGATCAGTGTGGTATGCCCCTGTGACAGCGTGACCCTTTTTTTTCCCAGAGAATTCACCAGCAGCAACCATTGTGCATCCCAGAAAATGGAGGCCATCACATGTGAACTCCACTTCCTTAGGAGCCACAGTCTCTAAGTGTTTTCGCTGTTTTGATTGGCCTTCCATCTCTGGTTGAATATAATGAACCCAAGTCTCATCTGTGGTAACAAATTGCTGAAGAAATCTTTTAGTATCTACCACAAAATTGTCAAAATTGTCTCTTGACATGATTAGCTGAATGTGCTTCTCATCAAGCCCAAAGAGTTTCAAGACCCAGCGAGCTGATGCCGTTGTCATATGGAGTTTGTTGTTGATAACTGCATGGACAAGTTCTGGAGAAATTGCCAGCTTTTTGTCAATGTATCATTGTGTTTTTAATTAATCTGTCAAGAACATGTCATGGATCTTGTCAGTGGTCTTCTGTTTGGTAATCTGTTGCCTTGCCTTAAAAGCTATCTAGCTAATCACTTAGCTTCCCATCAAGTTTAAACACTAATTTTCAAGACTGAAATGTCAGCATATTCTTTTTATTGATTAACAATGAAGATGATGTTTTCAATAAGCTATTAGTGCTACAAGTGTGCCTCTGGCTTAACTCAAGACCTTTTCAGAGCAGACTTGTCATGGCAAGAAATGCCATTGGTAATGCTAGCAATTTCCCACACTCTCTGACATGCCCAAATGCCTGCTGAGAAAGTGGATTACTGTAAACTGTATTGCTTTATTTTGATTACTTTATTACTTAATTTCCCTCTGGCCAGTTGTTTGGAAACTATATTTTAAGAATTCCTATTATGTTCTCTTTTCAAGTGAAAAAAGTAATCACTGACAGCTGCAAATATTTGTCAATCTAATATCATTACACCAGCAGCTCTCCTATTAAAATGTCATCATTGGCCAGAGTAATTTACGAGTCAAAAGACTTATGATTACATGACGCGTTACACCTGTCCTCCCCCATATCCAAAAGTTACACCCCTGTCCATCTAGTTTTCATTTGTGCAGCTTGGATAAACACAGGCTAAAAGCTCTCTCCGTTGTTTCTGTTTCACCTGGAATGACAGAAATGGCTGCTTGTCAGTCATCGTGGTCACTCTACCCATTTCTCTGGGGTATTAAAGAAAGTGAAGCTCCGCCCCTTTATTAACCCCTTTGGGTCCAGCCTGTGATGTTGAAATTAGCATTGAAGCGTTATTTTTCATGTTATTATTCGTGTTATTTTTCTTTAGTTGTCTACAAATCTTTGTTGAATGCCCCGTCAGCTTGAGAGGAATAATTTCAACATCTGTTTTCAAGAGGACATGTGGATGCAGATCACAGGTTCCTATAGCTAATGACACCTGCCATGTGACAAACTCAAGCACTGTGTTTGATTAAACTTTATACAAATTAAACACAGCCAACCACAAGTTGTCACATGTAGGCTACCTGGGGAAACACACCCATTCTGTTTATTTTAATAGTTCCTATTAAAATGCCAGGTTGTTTTTACCGTCAGCTTGTCGTATACTGCATGATAAGGACCCCTTTGTGTCACTCTCTAAAACATGGGACACCCTTTTATAGTCTTTTAGAGACACAGAAAGCTTTTAAATAATTATTATTTATACCTATTTGCTGCGATATCGAACACTAATTCAACAGCTCCACCTGACTAATCTAAAGAGTGAAAAAGTCATAAAAGGGACAAAGGTAGAGGAGGAAGTGTTGGAGCAGAGTGGGTGGGTCTCACACAGGACCATCAGCCATGAGACTATAGACAATCTTTTTCCTAAACCAAACCGAGTAGTTTTTGTTACCTAAAACTAACCAAACAGATATTTTCACAAGTTAAATCAGGCCTAGTGGCAGAAAGCTTCAGAGGCAGGAAGAACCAGACACTAATGGTGTACCCAGTAAATCGTGACCCTAAGGGGGTCCCGATGAAGCAACAGTATGATACAGGCAGAGAGTAAAAATGTATTGTGTCTGCTTCATGTTGTATCCTGTAGATTCCTGGTCTTGTCTAAGTGAAGTCTGTCACAGTGATGAAATATGAGCATCAAACAGGTATGCTCCTGTTACGGTTCAGCAGTGTGAGAGAATGTTGTGGTAATTATGGCAGGAGTGACAAGGAAACTCTATAATCTTAATACTCTGAAAGCCAAGTGCAGTAAAATTAGATGACTCAGAGTGTTTTTTTTTTCTTCTTGTTGTTCACACGTAGTCAGAGATATCAGCTCATGTGATGCTTTGTATGAACATGTTACCTACTTCACTTAGTATCCTTTTTTAAGGTGCATGTATATTTCCATTTTAAAATACTTCCTCCTTTTAAACTACATTTAAGAGAGCACAACATTTGGAGTGAGTAAAACATCTTTAACCACTAGCTTTGGTCCTATTGATTATGATAATGTTGAACTCTTTAATTATTGCTGAGACTTTGGAACATGACAGTCTCACTATAAATAGGTCAGACAGATGATTAGACTGGTTGTAAACCCCCAAGTTAGCCAATTGGATTTTTTAACAACTATTTTGAGCCCTAGTTTTGCTTTAAACACTGCTGTTCCATCTAAAACTAGTGACTTATTACCTTCACCCTGAGCAAATACTTTCAAACAGGGAAACTGTCATATGTTACATCCTTTGTCTAATATTATATCAAATATATAATATCAATATTATAAATTATATCAAGACTTTTCAAACATTTTAAAAATGTACTCATGGGTGAACTTTGAAAGGTTTCTACAAATTTTTAACTTGAAAAATTGGTTCTTACTTATTTTTTCCTCGTCAGTTAATAATAATGAAATGGCTGTTTTTGTTTTGTTTTTTCAAAAAAGCATGACCCCTAAAAGATCTACTGTACCTGAGATTGTAAAAGCAATTTTACTAGAAAGAGAAAGTAATCTAAAAACGAGACTAATGGAGAAGTAATTGCATTAAAAAAAAACTCTTTTAACCAGTATATGTGTCTGTCTGTCTGTCCCTTTCTCTATCTGTCTCTCTCTCTCAGCCACTCACATCCGTAAACATGCTGCCACCTTTCAAACCCACAGCTACTCTGAAACCCACACCTTGTACATACTTCTACACATAACCACACTCACATACTGGTATGAACACTCCTCTACACAAACACACACAGGCTTTGTTTGTGGTCAGTGTTGCATGCCAGTGAAAACAATTCCGATTCGTGAGACACAGGCGGGAGTCAACCCATTCCTGATATGACAGGTGCCAATAGCACAGAATATTACTTTACACCAGTAGTCATTAACTACTTGTGGCCCACTTTGTGATGGTCTGTGTGTGTTTACGTGTGAGTGCTTGCATAGTTGTCCCAGTCAATCACTAGACTTTCTTATGCAACAGGCCATTGCCTTTGTCGACAAATGACCTTATCAGGCCCTCGGTACACAATGATGTCATTCCCAGGTGCAAGTTTGTGTGTGAATGTGTGAGTGTGTTTGTGTGTAACCTAGTCACAGCTTGATATCTGATTTGCTGTAAATGTGGGGGATGTAACAAATGTAGTGGCACACAGAAAATCATATTCCTTAATACTTAGTTGTACTTTAATGTATGTGATGTGCAGTTACTTTGGTTCATTCTTACATGTGAAATATATAACTGCATGCTGGCCACTGCAGAAGCCAAACATACGGATTGACCTTATTAAGGAGCTCTGAGGAAAATAAATTATAACACACTGTAAGTCTTTTTTAAATCACACTAATAAATATCTTACCTCTCCCTACAAAGATGAATCACTTTATAGGAGAACTTGATCTGGCAAGTTCACTGAATCAACACTCTTATCACCCACCCCCAGGAAATATGAGGACCAGGAATGTTGTTTAAACATTATGAAAACACTGCTGTCATTTGCAAATCTGTCATTGCCTTAAATCTAATGGACAGGGTCTGATAATCCGAAAAAGAAATTTGTGATGATTATGAAATAAAAACGGTTACATGTTTGAACCTTGTAGCAGTCAAAGGCCTTCAAAGCTCTTCATGATGCAACATAATAAGTCAGTTTTAGGCACATAGCTGGGCTGATGTTTATGACTGTCTTTGAAAAATGAAGTTAGTCGATATCATCCGTCATGTTATGATGGATAGATTGAGCTGGATCAACTGAACAGCAGATCAACTTCTTATCTTGTACCATAATTAGATTACTGTTTCCAAAATGTCCAGAACTTTTTGTGACCAAACACCTGCAAAACTTTTGGCTTTTCCATGAGCCTCAGCTAAAATTTGATTTTAGTACTAATAGTAACATGCTAATTTTAAACTAAGATGCTACAAATGGTAAACATTATACTTAGCCCTCTAAACATCAGCACTGCTCTTGTCAGCATGTTAGCATGCTGATGTTAGCATTTAGCTCAAGCACCATTATGCTAAAGTATGGCCTCACAAGCTGTTATTGGCTGTATGCAATTGGTCTAATTTCAGTTATTTGTTCAGAAGTTAGCTGCTATAAAAAAACATCCAGACTGCTATACCCTCACTTTGTACAATGCCACATGTAGAGCAGAGTTCTTTGTGAACTGCCACTGATTGTTGCAATTGAACATAAACTGTGTGTTGCAGAATCATCCAATTTGAACTTAATGCCTGGCATTATGGGACATCAATATCAGACTAGTTGTCTATAGAGGATGATCACATTCACATACAGCACTTGTGTACATGAATGGTGATAACAGAGATATATTAGTTTCAGTGCTTTTGATGTTTCAGCTGAATACATGACTTCAAATGTTAAACTAGCAGAATATTTCAAATATAAGAGTTAAGTGCAGTCAGTAGGTGTTTCACTGGTTATTTTCCATTCACTTACGGAGATGTTGTATCTGATTAACTTGCGGTATGTGTCTAATGTTAGTCTTGGAGCAGCATGGGGGAATCTCCAGCTGCCTAACTTTGTTTAGTCAAACTTTTTGGCCTAACACATGCTCATTACCTCACACAAATGCACAGTCACACACACACTCCCTTTTTCTTGACATACAAGCACTGACACAACAAAAACTGAGGTGCCAAGAAATTCCTGTCTAATTGTAGAACTAAGGTAAATCAGAATTGACAAGTGCAAACCAATCTGTCTTTCTCTCTCTTTCGCTCTCTCTCTCTCTCTACCCATCCGTCTCTCACTTCTTTAGCCCCCATCCTGCTTTTTTCAGCCTCCATTCAGCTCTTACATAACAGTGTTGGTGAGAACCTGCAGGCTGTTCAAACAGGTCGGCATCACAGAGGATTAGAAGCTGATGGACATGACCCACATACTGTGACGCTAGCTGTCAACCTGTCACCCCCACCTACACATGCACACACACATGCGCACACACACATGCACAGATACACACTCATACACCGTAAACACACATGCCAGCACAGAGAAATCAGCTCCTGTCATGTTTGAGGATCAGGGCGTTACAGGATAAAAAAGGCTGCCAGCAGTGAAACAGGTGACTGCATTGCAACATGTCTTACACTGAAACCTGTCTCAAGGCACAAAAAAAAAACAACACAGACTGTCCATTGTTCTACTTCATCTGTTGTTTGAACTGTGAGGCAAGTGGCTAATTGGCTAATTCAGATTCTGCCTTGTATTTGTAATCAAGAGAAGGATGCTTTTTCTGACAAATGTGTTTATAGGACTACATATAGAACTAGTTTGTCAAAAGATTAGTATGGCCACATTTGTCTTACTGTCAGCTAATCCCATAA
This sequence comes from Acanthurus leucopareius, assembly GCA_029814765.1. Lineage (NCBI taxonomy): Eukaryota > Metazoa > Chordata > Actinopteri > Acanthuriformes > Acanthuridae > Acanthurus > Acanthurus leucopareius. Next base: position 4,153,484 of record JAQMCX010000003.1, on the reverse strand, counting down.
AAACACCATAACTGACACTATTTTAATTACTACTAAAGAAATGTATCTACAACGGGCTCTCTTTCAGTCATTTATGGGCTATTTATCTTCAGAGGTGTCTAAAAATTCACATCATTGGTTGCGTGATTTTGAAGGCAGTTTTGTTATCTGACAACATCAGGGAAATTTAATTTGTATTGTTGCTACTTGTCAGGTGACTACTTCTTGACCCTTGGCATGAGTATATTGCTCTATTTTAAAAAAAGGCCCAGTAATTTCCTTAGACAGCTTGCCACTATAATTTTTGGCATTGTTACTTAAACTATGTAGTGCATTTGTTTAAAATTATTTTATTTTTATAAAGTAGACACTTGTTTTGAAGGCAGATGCTAGTATTGATAAAACTACTAATTACTGATAGTTTTGTGGTAACATTCCATACCTTTACAGTTGACATCCGAAAATATTTAAAAAACTGCAATATGGAAGACTTAACCCATCATGCACCCACCATACACTGTGATGGTATGCACGCATAACATCACAGGCAACTTCACCCCTAAGCCCCAGAACGTAAGCTCTCAATTACAGCAATATACTAAAAGGGCATTCAGAGTGTGCAGACTTCTGTGGTTATGTGTTCATTTTTGAGCTTTAGAGGCACTGGTAGGCAGAGTCTGTTGTATTTGCACAGAGCCAGACTTGCAGTTTTCCCGGGGTCTCCAGTTTTTTTTTATGCTAGGTTAAGATAACTTAATAGTGGTTTCATATTTAAATGCCAACTAAAGTTAGCTAAAGACTTATTTTTCTACATCTTGGCAAGAAAGCAAAATGATTTAAAAATCTTTTTACTTTGTCTTTGAACTTTGCAGTTTAATTTGGTGTTACTCACTAAAATTCATTATCATTGTGTAAAAGGCCCAGAAACTGAGTAGAAATTGTCATTTAACATTATTTTTAGAGATAAGGAGAGGTACACAGATTCACAACTTGACCACATACAAAGATGACTCAAGTACCCATGCAGATTTTGTGAGAAAGACCTCTTTTAAAGAAAACATCACTATTAAACAAAATTACATAGAAGTTTCCAGTGTTCAGGGACACTTACCAAAGCTTACTGAAACAACATGAAAAAGCATACCATACAAAAATAAAATCTATACCTGTATACAATAACTCCATATTATAGGAACATGAGGTAAATGCTCATCACTGTTCTCAGTTTCATATGATGAATTTCAAAACAAGGTCTATACCATATCTTGAGGTAATCAGGGTCACAAGTATGTCCGTGACACATTTATTCAATTTCTATATCCTTGTGAAGACATTTGACAAAGACTCAGGAACACACACAGACACACCCATGTATAGAAACAGACAAGCGATACAGATATCGTAAAGAGGACAAAGGTAATCTTCTCACCTCTCTGGCATTGTCTTGGACCTTTTTTTTCATTTCAATTCATGACGTATATGCATGTGTTTGTGAACCCTACAGCTAGTTAGCGGGTGTCAGGAGATTGTGCGTCACTATGCGGGCTCTGTGCTCAGCAAACACACTCGTTGAGCCAGCTGAGTGCAACCTCTTTAACCACAGGCCTGACTCACTGTGTGGTTGTTATTTTTGTTGTTGTACATGGTCTCTCTGTTATTCCACGACCCTCACCTTTGCTCTACTGTCTCCCCAGGGCGAGTGAGTATTTCTATGTACTCCCTGCCCTCCCTCTCTCTCTCTCTCTCTCTCTCTCTCTCTCTTCTGTACTTTCCTTCTTGTTGTCTTTTATCTAGAGCTTTAGCGGGCTTCCTGCCTAACAATTGGAGGAACCAGTCGGTCAGAGGTGTCATGCTCTCTCATCTCCCTGTATCTCTGTCGCATGCATAGATAAAGCACCACACATTCACATATGCACACATCACAAACAGCTGGCGAGGTGAGGGAATTCTGCAGGAAGAACTGGTTCCTGTTCACGAGTTCATTGATGATGACCGTTTCAACCAGAGATGAGTGTTTGTAAATGTTTGAGTGTGTTTGTGCATTCAATTTAGAATAGCTTCCACTGTTTACAATGGCTTCAGAAGTACAGTTGTGTATCGTGTGATTTCAGCGCAGAGAGTTCATAATCACAGCAGGACAACAACAGCTGTTTATTGGTTGTAAAAAAGTTGAAAGACAAGTGCATTTTATTTCATAGCACTACCATACATGCTGTAGCTCCTCAAGTACTGTTTTCTTCTACATTGAGACATTAAGTGCCATTTTGATGGTAGTTTTGATAGCTTGAACATAAAATGGGCACAATTTCAAAGTAGTAAGTATTCAATTTGGGCTGGATCAATTTCTAAATTCCCCTCTTCTGATTTTGTATGTTTCATACAGTAACACAGCGGTCCCCAACCTTTTTTACGCCACAGACCAGTTTCATGTAAGACAATATTTTCACGAACCAGCCTCTAAGGTGTGGGCGCTAACTACGTCTAAATAAAATGATACGACCTACATAAAAACAAATAAAAGTGCATAAATATACAACTCACCAGTATGTTGAGCCATTACTCATTACGCTACTCATTTTTACTAGCTTGAGGGCTTAACTGAGGTAACATATCAGTGACTTAGGCAAGCGTCTTGACCTGTCTTAACCTGTGTCAAGAGCCACAGACGGATGTAATTGGGAGAGAATCTGGTTATTTTTCAAAATAAAACATCTTTCAGACTCTGATAATCAATTAATTTTCTTTTTTCAGCCCAGAACCAAATGACAAACAGACCGATCCGCAGCCCAGTAGTTGGGGACCGCTGTAGTAACATAAAGTGAATCATTTTGCGTCACCATGTGAACCTGCAGCCAGTAATGCACACGGAACAAGTGCACAATTACTTAAAATCTGAAATAGTTACAAAGTTAGTGACAAATTCTATGCATTGAACCAGACATTTTTTTAAAAAATGAAGATGCATTTAAATGTAAAACAGCCACATGTAGCAAATTGTAGCTAGAACACTTTGCAGCAACATTAGTCAGTAGATGCTCTCGACCTCATATAGGCATCAGATGGGATGAACTCAGGATTTGGTCCCAAGATTTTTACTTCCAACTTGAAAGATATGGCCACTGTTTTCTCAGTCCATTCATGTGTTTTTCATATACATGAACCTTAATAATTCTCTTCTCTGTGTAATGTTATCATAAGCAAAGGGTAAAACTATGAAAAAAAATGTAAGTCGCAATAATAAGGAAAAATACTTTACCATGTCATAAGTACCTCTCTGAAGAGAGTGTCATACATGCAGACAGATAGAAGAGTCAGACTAACAGATATAAAATGCCTGAGCTCCCACTATGTTTTCAAACCACTGATTGAGGTTAGGGAAAATCCTACTGCCTCTCTATTGGACAGCACTTTGTTTATCAGCTACATTTTCTACAGCAGCCTGCAGCGGTCATGGTGACTGTGTAAAGTTTGTCTTTTCTAAGTTGTGGGTAACCAAGTCTGAAATGTTAGCCTTCCAGGTCCATGTGTCTCTGTCTTGATGCCACAAGTGATTATGTTCTGTTTTAAAAGGTTAAATATGCTTTTAAATAATAATTTCACCCAAAAAAAAAAAAAATCAAAACAATTTATAATTGACCTTATTTAGCATGGTCACACAGAATCAGCACACAGAGTGTTCTGACACACTAGAACACAGCTGGTGGTTGCCCCAGGTCCAGTGGTCTACTGCGTTGACTGACAGGTGCTTTAACAGGCTCTAATCTCACCTGAGATGGACAATCGGCCACCACAGCCTATGGTAACAACATTTGACACACAAACACACACGCACTCATACACACACTTACTTAAGCCACAACCTCTCTAGTCTAATACCCCCCCATGTCTCTAACTGTGTCTCTCCAAATTTCCTCCATCCCTCGTTCATTTGGAAATGAAGACATTCTGTTTCATCTGCATAGGAATTTCCCTCTCTTCCATCTCTAGGACAGAGGGAGAGAGAGTCGCACAATGTACTAGTTAAAAAGACTTGGTCTCCATTGAAACTGGGCCCTCTAAACTCCCTGTAGAGCCCCCGGGGCCCCCATTACGGTTCTGGCCTCTATAGAAGGAGCCGCGGTGCTGAACACTGGGCCTCCTTGTATTCTCTCAGTGCCCCAACCGAGAGCCATTGACAAGCCCCACAATGTCCTGAGCACTCCTTTACAGTAGAGAAGGGCTCTTTTCTCAAAAGGGTGGCTCTGGACTCAGAGAGGGGGACCTACTTTTTCACAAGAAGCCTCTCCAATAGAGGCATCTGCGATCTGTTGCTTGCCCCCAGCCCGGTCCAGCCCCTTCTACTCTTCAGCTTCTTTTTATTCCAAACTGGCCGCAAACAAGGACAAATCGACCATGAATTCCTCAGCGCCTGGCAGGCGCTGCCCGCTCCAGCTCTTTAAACCCTCTCTCTTTTTCTCTTGTACTCTCCCCTCTCTCTGAGCATTCAATCTCCCTCCCTCGCTCTCTAGCGCTGTCTTTTGTGTAAAAAAAAAAGGAAAAAAATACCCTGTTTTTTCCTAAACTAGCCTTTTACTTCTCTCTCGCTCCCTCCTCATGTGTATCTTTCAACTGCTTCCCACTCTCTCTCCGGGAGTGAAGTGGCAAATACAGGAGGTGAGAGGGCTAACGAACAGAGTTCCCAATAAAAGGTCTTTATACAGAGCTGGTGAATGGGAATCTGTTTTACAGGGCATCCACCCATCTACCAGCAACTCCATCGCATGTCTGTCTCTCGCCTGTGAGATAAATAGAGATATGAGACCACGGAGGGGGGAAGAATCCTTAACACAAGGCGTGTAACAGTTGGGTAATGACAATGTTGCTGACTTTGTACTGAAACCGTACCACATAAAAATATTTTTATGGGAAAAAACGTGTTTCGAAAACTCAAAACTTGCTTTTAATTTCAGAATGATTAAAGAAAAATTTAAATATTTTAATGTAGAAAATGTAGATCTTAAAATGAAAATATAAAAGAGCAGAGCTGTGTGTCTGCCTTGTTGTCAACAAGTGCCTGTCACCATCAGTATGTCTGTCTTCCTGTCTGTCTGTGAAGGAACTGCCATGTTGTGGCTTGGCTGCTGAGGGTCTCATAATAGCTGCTGTATAATGGGACCAACAGGCTCAAAGGAGGCTCATTCAAGACGAACGCCATTTAAACCCACCTGTTTTCCTCCTCCTCTCCGTCCTCACATCCTTCCTTTTCAGAGGAGCAGGGTGGAGTTCAAGGGCTCTATAGCTTGCTGTATGACCTCGGATCAGTACAGACACTAAATGTTTAACATCAAAGCTCAATATGCAGCCCACATATAGCAACTATGTGAAGTTCTGCCAGCCTAGCTGTCCAGCACAGCAGATGGAGAATCAGATTTACATTCAAGTCTGACAGGTGTTCTGCAGCTTGGATGGTACAACTAGTCCAAAGTTAATTTTAGAGAAACTGATTATTATGATGAAGAGTTTTATTTTTGTGACATGCATACAAATATGTCCAGGCTACAAGAGCACAGGACCCCCAAAACTACTATAAACATGATGCTTATGGTAGCATGCTCCATGTTAAAATGAGAAAACAAGTTTAAGTTGAGCAGTTCTAGATTTTAAGACCTGTATTTATTTGGCTAAAGTCCTACATTTCAATGCATCATGTAAGTGTGTTTATTTTACTTGAAAGGGAACATAAATGCTCTACATGAATGTTACAATTTTGTTTTACTGTACCAGCACTAGCATAAATCTAATTTCAATTTGTAGTCCCTTGGCTGATAATAAAACCATACAAAACTAGCAGAAGAACATTAAACAAATCAGAAAAATATAAAAAGGGACACAAATGTAAAATTGTTCCTAAAAGAGAAACTAAAGCAAAATAACTAAATAGTCTTTCTTGTCTTCTTTTTAAAGCATTTGACACACATTTTGTTGATTTTAAGTAGCATTAACTGAACTGCCATTTATGAACAGTAAAATATTTATTTTCTTTTTAGTTGATAAATCTTCCTGTCTGATCTTTGTCACCAGTAGCAAAATTAAAAAAAAAAGTTTTCAGCAAATTTTGGCTGAAAGTCACACATAAAAAAATGACTTAAACGACTACCCACAACTGTTGTGCTCTGTTTTATTATTTTATTGTGCTAAAAGCAGAGATTAATACTTATTCTACAACAATGCATTATCCTTCAAAACAATCCCAAGCACATACACACCTGTGCAAGTTTGAACTCAAGAGTAAATAGAACTTCTCCACACAAACAGGACTTTGGTTACTCAAGCCCTCTATCAAGGCCGCTGTCATTGTCTTTCCTCCTCCCTCGCCCTCTGTAAAGCCCAGGGGATCCAGTCATCCAAGGCCAGTCCTCTGTGCACATCTGCTGTGCTGGACAGTCGGCTGGCAGGCGAGGCGAGGGGCCGGTTTGGGGCCTGTCGGTCAGGGCACTTGGCTTTGGAAAGACTGAGGGGCTGGCGGCTAGAAGGAGGGGGTGAGATGCCTCAGAGCAGTGTGCAGGCTTCCATGGAGATACTGTCTTACAGTGTTTACAACCTCCCAATAGCGTGTCCGACCTCTCCTCCCCATCCCTCTATTTCTCTACAGGCCCACTGTGTCCTTCCTCTTCTAATGTAAATGTCGGGGGGCTGGCAGGCTGATGAGTGTGAGTTTGTGTGTGTTTGTGTGTGTGTGTGTGTATGCGTGTGTGTGAGTGAGTAACTTGTTTTGGTGATTCTCTGCCTTCCTTCTGTGTTGGAGCGGTGCTTTATGGTGTAAGCCTTTCATTTTATAACTTTTTCTCAATCCTTTCTCTTGGTTTTATACGAGGTTCTGTTCATCCAGGCCTGCCAAAGTCTGGTGTTAGTGCCATTCGGCATTCACACTGCCACTTATTAAAGTGAGTGAAAGGTGGCAAGGCTTAAGAGTGCTGTCTGGCCCTGAGCAGTGGGCACCTGGTAGTGCCCATGTGCCAGCCTGGACACTAGGCCAAAAACATCCATCCGACCAAGTAATTTTGTTTGGAGCTTCTAAAGTTGTATTTCTCTTCAGACAAGTGAAAATAAGCTGTCAAGGAGAAGCAATTATGCCATTTGTTTTTATACTTAAGTCATCGTTTTGGGATAGGCTATATCATATTCTTACTAGTTAGTTTCATGTCAAACAAGAGCTTAAATGTCCTCAAAGTGTTCACACACATAATGTTGAACTGAACTTATAACACTTCACTTTTTGTGCCTAAAAATGTAACATAATGATAAATATCTTTGCCTTTTAATCTTTCCTAGGGACATTGGAAGGCTGCCATTCTTAGAGTATGCCCTCTGTGTCTTTACAACATTCATTGTTTAAGAGGTTGATCCATTAAGTTTGTTTTTCACTTGGAAAATTGAGAGCTAGCAAGTTAAGTTAACTAGCTTCTAACAGAAGGTTAAAGCTACTTAGCATAGCTTGCTAATAAAAGCACTGATTCCTGATACTTTCTAGTTATGTTTTATTAACATCATGTATAAGTCATCCACTATGATAGGTTAGTGTTCAGCTCTTGCATTATAAAGGAAGAGTGCTAGCGAACAGTAGCACTCTCTCTTTTATTGGTGCAGAAGGGACCAAGTGACCTAATTGTCAAGACAGCAGGAGGTAGTTCTCTAGACCCTGTGTATTAATCACCACAAGATTAACATAGAAACTCACAATAAGAAGTTACTATGGTATACAGTCACAGAACAGTTTGCATGTTCTCCCCGTGTCTGCCTGGATGTCCTTGGGGTACTCCGATCTACCAAACTAAAGAAGGTAGAGTGGATCATCCCCCAATGGGAGTTTCAAACCCTGGCTTCTTCAGTCTTCATGTTGAAGTAGTTTTGGGCAAGATATTGAGCCCCAAATTGCTCCTGGGGGCTGTAGAGTATCCATCTGTGAATTAGTGTGTTTGAATGTGTGAATGCTGATGTGTATTGTAAAAGCGCTTTGAGTAATTGAAAGATAAGAACAGTGCTTTGTAAGTACAGTCCATTTACCATTTATTATTTTCAATAAAACATAAAAGGGTTTCCACCTGTTGGTCTTCCATATGGACAAATAATCTTCCTTATCCTTTTATATATATTTGTTTGGGATGCAGTTTGTCCTGTGATTTCTTGCAGAACCTCTCAAGTGTGTACAGTGTATGTGAACGTTTGAAAGGATGTGACAAGTAATGAAACCAAGAATAATTAAAATTCATGAAAAGGGATGGCACCTAGAATGACAGAAAAGCTGTTTTTTTACTCAACATCATTGTTGCTCTTGTTACAGAAACTTAGACACAGTTTTTTTTTTAAATGGCAGCCTGGCCAATGGTCAACTCTGGCCATAAAAAGAAAGAGGCTGTTCAAATGCAGATCTAAATGGTAGATGGACCATGAGAAGTCAGTCCTGTAATTGCATGGCAGACTGTTTGTCCTGGAGTGTTTTCTGTCATCCATGGTGGACTGTATCACCTGAAGCAACAAATAGCTAGGGACTATGTCTGAGTGGTACAAGGGCAAATAAGATAGAGAATAGTAGCTCAAGATAATCAGACTTCCCTAAAGGTGGATTCAGTGAACTGTTGTTTATAATGTGTGTACGGTTTTTATTAGACGGCAATGTAGTTAGACTTCAGTCGTGCCATTCTCCAAGATACACAAGTTGACAGCTCTATGAGGATGTAAACTGAGAACCTGCCCTGTTCATGAATGTGAATGTATGTTTGTGTGTGTTTGCATGAGAGGACAAACCAATACCAACCAGTTTAAAGGCCAGACTATCCGATCTTTCCTGAAAAATTTTGGACCTTTCAGAAAGGTTTGGACTGAATATTAAAAAAAGAATTTTGTTACGCCTACAAATAATTTACTTGCCCATTTTATTCACGTTCATGATAAAAAGTAGCAGAGGACTCAAATTAATCCATGAAGACCATAAATTTGGGCATAAATATTCACCAGAATGCAGGGAATGTGGTGTCAGACACTCAAAATCTCATGGGTGGGGGATGACACCCAGACCACCACATGCTGCTTGTCCTGTGGTCAAAGGGCGGTTTGCAAGGTGTCCTTTATTTATTGAAGGCGGTGACTCCATTTATAGCTAAATTAATTTTAATTTCTGCTTGACTCTGGTACCCAAGAAGACTCATTAGTATTTACATGCACCAACTTCCAACATTTGTAAATGGATCTACAGAGGAGATTAGCAAAGGTGTTTCTCAGTAATCTGCTCATCTCAGTTTCTTCAAGAAGTCTTTTATACTTTCTTTGAATACAGCAAAGATGGACATCCTTTGGTTTGTTTTGGTAAGATTGAAGTTGTACCAAGAAAAATTCAAAACAATTAAAGATTTAACTAAAAGCATATCAGTATGTGGTTGGAAGGTAATGACTCACATGTCTGCTTCAGGCAAATGTTTTGAATCTGTGCGATAGGGGAGGAAAAATGGAACTGAGTGAGAAACTGTTTAAACTACAGTGAGTCATTTCTTTGCAAACAGCACTTTCTTTTCGAGGAGTTATCAGCCTCGCAATAACTCACCTACAGTTATACAGTCAAAGGGAGAAAAGGACACACACACACAAGCACAAACACACAAAGACTTGAACACACACGCTCACACACGCACATACACACACACCATTCAGGCAGCCAGACAAGTAGCAGACTGCTGATTGATTTCTGTGGTTAAGAACTGAAGCACCTGACCATTAGTGAAGAATGAGGGGCGGAGCCTGAACAGAGGGGCTTTTTTTACAAGCCTGGTGTGACTGACGACAACACCAGGGAGCCAAGTGTGTGTATGTCTGGGTGTGTGTGTATGTGGATGACAGAGACTGAGAAAGAGGGGGAATCTAGTGGAGAGTGCCTGTCTGTGTGTGTGTGTGAGACAGTAAAAAAAAGGGGTAACTTTCACTATGTGTGTGTGTGTGTGTGCCTGCACGGTGGTTGCATGGTGTGCAAAAGGAGGAGGAGGCTCTCATCACTCCCATCAGTCCAACTGTGGCTCTTTTTATCTGCACTTCTGAAGCCTATCAAGTTCGCTTTTTCACAACACACATACACACACAAAACACACATAGGCATTCACATTCACACTTCCACCAGTGCTCTTGACAGAATCTCGGTCTACCACTGTACATCAAAGGCAGAGTGAGGAGAAACAGCCTTGCTGGAGGAGGTAAGGAAGAGGAACCCCCTCCTCTTCTTATTTTTCCTCCCCCTCCATCTCAGGACCCCCTGCTTCCATCTTTTGTCATGTCACTTCTTCTTTTCTCCTCTCCCTCCCCTGCTCTTTTTTCCTACCTATCCTATTCATTTGGCAGACTATAAAAAAAGGAAGATTGCCAAGTTCATAAAAGGGCCCTGCTCTGCTCAGGGGTCCATTGTGGGATTGGGAAGTTGGCAGTGGGGAGGGTGTAAAAATCAATATGCCTGCACACTGGGTGCAAAAGTGGGTCTTTCCTCCTGGTAAAAGGGGAATAAGATAGAAAAGAAAGGATAGGGTGTAGGAATGATAGCTTTATGAAGGAATGAGGAGGCACACGAGGTGTAACTTTGTGGATTGACATTTGTAAATTATAATGTGCAGGCCATATGATCGACTGTGAGATCAAACTAGCTTTTTTCCAAAGTGTAAATATATTGTACATGACAGTGTTTATTGTTGACTTCAGCCAGAACAACTCAACACATTGCACTAAACTCAGGGATAATACCATTTAAAACACGCTGCTCAACTCTTATGCAGTACACAGTGTTTTGTTTAACGCCTATCTAGCCTTAATCTGTTGCTTTTACAGGAGGTATAAATATTCCTCTTGTATATTTTTAAGCATGGCATTGACTGTGTATCCTCAGGAGATACTGACGCTTTCAAGAGGAAGAAACTCTCAACTTCTTGAACAGATAATAGTTCAGTTTAAATAGTTAAGTTATCATATACAGCAAGTTGGTAAAGTATTATAGGTCATATTATGATCATCAGCTCCTGAAAAGGCAGCATGGATCTGATCTACACAAAGCTGACAGAAACATTAAAGAGTTGCTGCAGTGGAAATGATACACTGTCTCCATCAAGTCATGTTGGATTAAACTGAAGGATTAAAAATGTTGCATAATTCTTTTTTTTTGCAAGTTGATGTACATTTCAAATGATCACATCATAAATCTTCAGTGGAAACTCACTCAAATGCCCCTCAAGAATACCTCAACACCCCTCTTTACAGATATTGATGTCAGCGCTCTCTGATGATCTCTGAATGCGCAGGGTGGACCATTCCCACCCTGGGAGGAGATACGCTACTAAACTATTGAGAATTACAATGCTAATGGCAATGCCAATGTGCACAAACCAGGGCAGTGCAACACCTAAAGAGAATTAAGCCATTATCAATATTATTGATTGAACCTGTGCTGTTATTACTGTTACATGTCAGAGTACTTTGAGAAAGGCCACACAATTCAAATTAATATTATTCTTTTGATTTCACTGGATTCAAATTCAGAGTCTCAGATGGGTCAGATGCTCCTTTAATTGTTTTATTTATCAATCCAGAGCTGTATGAAATAAAAGTTTGAGTCAGTGACGCTGAGCAACACGTAGTGATCCTGAAATGTTTGAAAAAACAGTGTTTACTGCAAAGACTTTAGCGGATCTCCTCTGGAAACAATTAGTTGAGCTCATAGAACACATGCTAGTAGACGGTATCTGGTTTTGATCTCTTAGATGAAAAACTGATGATTTCCCATTAATGACTGAGTCAGCCGCCTGCTTCAAATAATGAATTACTGTAAACGAGGGAGGGAGTCTGTCCAGGATGTTTGCAGCGTGTAGGAGATATTCAAAATAGTGGTTTTCTCACATTGAGCACATCTGAACAATACAGGGCGTTTATGTGAAATACGAATAGGAAGCATTAGCCTTGTCTTAAAAAAAAGAAAAAAAAGGAAGATAAGAAAGCCAGTAAATCATGTGCTCTGCAGTCACTGCCATACCACAACCTGTGCAAGTCACCTGTGGTGTTTTGTTCACATCACCGGAGGAAACCTCTGCTGCAGATCTCCAGTTTGGTTTCTCTGCAGCAGAGATGGCGTTTGTGCAGCATGCTCTGCTCTCTGTGCAAGGAAAGATAGTGGGAGAGAGAGGGTGAGAGAAAGAGAGAGAGAGAGAGATATAGAAGGTGAAAGGAAAAAGAAATGGAGATGGAAAAAGAGACAATTCATAACAACAACAATAAACTTGAATAATATATTATATACAGTATATCAACACAGGAGTTGGGTACTGAATATTACACTATTTACATCAGTACCTAGATGTAGAACATTGTAGCAATCTGTGCCACATTTTTGTACCAGGAGAATGGTAATGGGGAGCTGCCATGACAATTTTTAAAGCTCCACACAGACAACATTCGCTGTAATATTTGTAATGCAAACTGCAAAGCTGGCCAGGGGGAATATGTTGCAACTGAGGAAACACCTGGTCAAACACAAAATCTGTCTTTAAGCCAAAGATTGTGTTGTGGTTGAACCTGAAAGCCAAGTCCCCCGCAGTTAGCACCATTTAAAGCTCTGAATGTATGACAAAACTGTAAATTAGGCATTACATCACCATCTAAATAATCAGTCTTTGGAGATAAGGGGCCTATTTTACTGTCTCCGTTCATGTTTGTTTACCATTTTTACTAATTAGGCAACAATCAGCCACTTCCTGTGTCAAAATCTTTACCAGCAGGCTATTTAATATGCTTAAATGATATATGAGGGGTTTCTTAGCATGTAAGAAACAGTTTTAATGAACCAGCAGTATGTGAATTGCATACTGTCATGAACAAGGATATAAATATGTATGTCTACTAAATGCAATTCCTGTGGTATTGAAGAAAACAACAACTGTCTCTTGTGTATTTCTGCCTTGTACATTTTTCTTATTATTATTTTGACAATTATTATTTTATATATTTCAATGTAGTCCTAAACTGTGTAGATATTCAGTCCGTTTTCTTATTAAAGTTGAGTTGTCCAGGTTGAGTCAAGTGCTTTCTACAGCTGCTCTCACATCTTTAAACAGCTGCATTTTTTTAGCAACGCCAGTGTTCCACTGAAATTTGTGACTATACTTTATAATTGAGATTAGATGTTTGTTATTAAACAGAGAATAGTACCAAAAAAGTTACTGTATGGTATCCATACTCAAGTCCAGTTACTGAACCTTAAAACAAACTGTGAATTCCATTAACAGCTTTACAAAAATCACACAGTAAAAAAGACAAAAACCTCATGTATTGTTGTTGTTATTTAATTATTTATGCGAAGGAATTTGTAACATTCCATATTAAAAAATGCAATAAGGTTACTATGGTATCATGTTCCTCTAAGTCTGTTTGTTAGGAACATAAATAGGAAACTAACATGAATATTGTTGTGATTTTTTTCAAAAGGAAAGAGAGAAGGCAAGAAAAGGAAACAGAAAAAAGATGAAGATGGTTTATGATAACATCAGAACACTCCGTCCCTTTATCTGTTTGTACCGGGTGCAGGATGACTGTAAACCTCTGTGATGCTGCATGGATGAAACCACATCACACTTGCACACAAACACACACATGAACGCCGGTGTCTCAGTGATGTGGTGGAGGAGGAGGAGAGGGCATGCGTTCTTAGCAGAGCACTTACAGATACACTGCTGCAGCACAACCTGTTGCACATGCACCGTTTTCTTGACAAGAGCTGTGGAACAGAGCGGAGATGTGGAACAGAATTGAGTGAGTGCATGTGGACTCATGTGAACAGAGATTGCGTTGATACAGTACCACACTGAAAAAAAAACCCCACACGTTTCGCACACAACACTACAAATGCAGGCACACTTCCTGTACCTGCACTGGCAAATGTGGGGCAGACTCATCACTTTAATGTGTGTGTGTACGTAGAGTGTGGATACTCTGTGGTGTGTGTGCGTGTGCATTTGTTCCAGGTGTGTTTACGTCCCCATTTGTGCATGTGCATGTTTCCATTTTTCTGCATCACTGTGTTGAGTGAAGAAGGGCCTGCGGTTGTGTATAGGTAATGCACACTTAACTTATGAACAGCATTACTTTGTATGTCCATTGTGTAAGTGCACACTGTCATTTAGCTGGTACAGAGTGGGCAAACACAGTATAAGAGACTAATGAGAAACACATACATGCTTTTCCATCTCACACCCATCAAGTTACCCATTGCTCCCTGGGAAACACACAGTGGTGATCTATTACTGCCTGCTGTGGGACACTCCCTAAGCCTCTGGTGCATCACAGCTCCCAGTTTGAGGGTTAAGTAAGACATTGTGGTGAATGAGGACAGACTGTACTGTACTGAGCCTGGATGACTTGTTAATTGGCTAGATGAGACATGAGATGCACTGAAGCACGTAGCTGTGACATACGTGGGATTCACACACAGGTACACTGTGGCTATTGACAAGCGCCAGCTAAAATAATAATGTGCATACTTCAATGGACAGGGATTATACCATGTCTGAGAGAAAAGATGTGGTTTAGTAAATATTTCCAAAATCTGGATAAGACCAGGCCAGACAGGTTTAATTATATAGCACATTACATACACACTAAAAGCAGTGAAAAGTGCTTTACATAAAGCATTAAATCATAATAAGGTTTACAGCACAACACAAATTAAGGGGATAAAGCTGAACTAGTGACAGTTGCAGTTGGCATGTAGCATGTGCTGAAGCCACAAGGCTACCAAGACACTACCTGGATAAAATTATTTTTTTAAAATCAATTCAGGGATGTACTCCTGTCAAGTGTGTCTGTGTGTGTGTGTGTGTGTGAGAGAGAGAGAGAGAGAGAGAGTGAGTGGGTGTGTGTGCGTGTGTGTGCTTGGGTGGTCAAAATTGGTGAAACAGAGGATAGCCTGATTTTCAGTCTGGAGTATGGGTCAAGTTTCAAAAACAAGCTGGGTCCGGCACACTAACCACAAAACAGTACAGAACACAGTGTTTGACTGAGGTGAGAATAGCAACTGTGACCTCACAGAGATAACCATTCAAATGGGGATGTTCACTAGTAAGCAGGCAACACAGACACATCTGTAAATTCATGTGGTCATGCAAAGTGATGAAAAAGCATCATGTACAAGTGCTTCCTGTTAGCAGAGACACATTTGAACAGACATACACAACCAAGAAAGGGTGACTGACACAGGCAAAACCCATCTCTCCCTCTCTCTCTCACACACACACAAACAGGTTCACTCCAAACTTAAAAGGAAGCACAAGAATTGATAAAAATAACAAATATCTTGCTCAGGCAAATGCTGATTTGATGAGGTGACTTTTAGTTGACCTTTAAGTGATAATCTACAGTGTACTTTGCAAGGTGTCTAATCATGTTAAAATGCATTTTCTCTGTCTGTTGTGTGTGCTTATATGTATTTTTGATTGCATGTGACTGTGCGTGTATAAGACAGCTGCTGTGCTAATCATCGCCTCTCATCTTCCTCACATCAGCACACTCAGCATGTGTATTTGTCTGCTCTCTTACGTACACTGTGGTTTCTCAACCAGCCCTGTAGTACGCTCGCAGCCACAGATAAGAGCTGTTTATCTCACCACGGTGGCTTCCTCTTCAGCATACAAACACACTCTGTCTCTCCCTCTCTGCCACTTTTTTTAAGCTAATTTCTTCTCGTGTTGACGCAACTATAAATTCAACCCCAAAAGCGTTGTCTTGAGCTGTTTCTAAAGTCTTACAGTAACTTTTCCTCTTCAAAGACATGCAAAAAGGCTGATGATGTTAGCAATGATGCACACTAACACACCCAAGTGCTGCAAGCATCTGCAGGCATTTTGCGCAGAGACAGAGGCATACGCTGCATGCATGTGCCAACAAGCCACCTCACAAAGTCTAAAAAACAAACACACACAAAAAGAGAGATGCATGTCAGGAATCCTCTTACACAACCTGCATGGCTCTGCTTTCTGACATGGGAAAATCTACACTACAATTCAATTTTGCAAAAAAAGGTTAAAGCCAGAGGCCATTTAGAGGACTGATGATTGACATGTTCTCCTCCTGTGTGTACTCTTCCTCATTAATTCACAAGCAGCATGAAACTGTCTGTCAGTTCAAATAAACCCTACTTATTAGTCTCTTTTTACAAAAAGTTAACCTGTTTGCCTTGAAGATCAGATAAGATTTTTGCTTAGATTTAAGGTTAAGAGTCTTAAGTTCTACATCAAGTTCTATAAAAGTTTTAGTAGGTAGGCACAGACCTTTTATGAGGCTATATAAATGTCTGGTAGGAAGGTCCCATCATGCACCTTTGTGTCATCTTATGGCACCTAGTGAGTCAACATGTTAAATTTATTCATATGTCATATTCAAGACCAGGGTTACTTGAGTTCACAGTTTTTTTTCAGTGTTACATAATAGTTGTCATAGAAAATAAAAAAAAAACTGTAAAGGACTTAGCACAAACAAGAGGAGATAGGCCTAATGAACCTGTATGGGATCAGCAAATATGTATGGTGACATATGGTGAAACCAAATTGTGCAATGCCTTAAAAATAATCAGAATGGTTTGATACTTGACCCTTAATTTGACAGGAAGTAAAGTCTCTCTTTAGCCTCTTGGCTAAAACAAGAATACCATTTAGATTTTCCTCATAATTCAACTAGAAATCAAAAAAATGATGGAAACTGTTGGGTTTGAAGCTTGGTGAGATTTTGTTGCAAAATCTCAAACACCTGTTGTTGTTGTAATTTAGCAGCATGTTTCCATTTTGATTTGAACCCTAACCCTAACCCTAAGTAAAACAAGCCTATTGTTGCTGCTCCACCAAGTGCTGACAGGAGGAGCATTCGATGTGTGAGGGGAGGCTGAAGAGAAAATGGACACCAAATGAGAAAAAAATAAGTTGGAAATGGGTAGTAATGGGGTGGGTAGAGAGAGAGAGAGAAAGTGGGGTAAAAGGAGAGTGGGAGCAATGGCGTGAGAGAGCACCTGTCCTTCTGGAGTCTGGTCCACTTGTGGTTAACCAGAGTTGGCAGCACCTCAGCTTGACCTTGTCCCCCTTACGCTGCCGCTCCCCTCTGATCCCATTAGGACAGGCACCATGGCAAGACCCCCACTCCCCCTTAAAAAAAAGAAAGAAAGAAACACACACACAAACACACATGCACACCCACACACTCACTCACACACATTCTTGTCCCCCTTCCCTCGCGTATCCTTCCCTCTGTCTTGGGCTTTGCTCGTCCTTCTGGGGGCCCAGGACAAACATCAGGCCTGCGGAACAAACAGGCCCTTAATGTGGGCAGACAGGACAGACAATTAGAACCAGCACATGCTGTATGTGAGTGTGTACGAGCCGGAGAGGAGACACATGGACTAACGCAAAAATTAGCACATGCAGAGAAAAAGACATGTTACTTGAGACGCAAGTATCTCTTTGTGATTAGGAACAAACCTCTTACTCTGCCTGCACTTTCTCTGCATCAGCTCATCACAAATGTGTGCACAGACACATTAGAGCGGCCCTAACTATGCATGCATCAGCAGAAATATCAAGAGGGTCAGTGGCCTACATCAGAGGCTCAGGTGCTTTGTCATCATGACACAAATTTTAAGTTAGCTGCGAGTTTGTGACCCAGAAATAGGCAATGTCCCTCTTAACGCGAACAGCCTAGAATGAGCTCAACAGGCAAAGACACTTAAATTTCAAAACCAGTGATATAAGAAAGAGTTGGACACATTGTAAGGAGTTGAAAGGGTCGAGCCAGAGCAAACACTTGGACTGTGAAGGGATAGCACAGTATTCTCCCACTGAGTTTCTCCTGTGCAACCTTGTCAGGGTTTCCCGACATGAGTTTTTTGCTACGCGCTGGTTGAGAAACCCTGACCTACTTGGCTGATTATGTAAGACTGAGAGGGGGAAGTGGGGCCACAAAAAACCCTAAAATGCTTATGTATACAACTTAAGTGACCTCGTCTGATGCAGAGACAACCTCACCGCAATTTAGGCATCCCTTTCATAGAATGAATACATATATATCTCCTCCTCGTATCCCTTAACTCCACTTTGCTTTGGCTAGAACAAAAGAAAAAGGCCAAGCCTGTGCATTTGTGGTTACGAGCAGTGTATGTACACATTACGCTAAAGTTAGCATCTGTCTGAGTGCCTGGCACAGCCACAGCTCTGTAACCATAGACTTAAATACACGTAGCCACACGCATCCACAGAGTGTAATGCCATCCTTTGAGAGACCTGAGATAATTGCAAAGAATTGTGGGTACAGCAGGGAAAGGAGGACTGGATGGAGAACACACTTCAAAACAGAGAAGTGTGTTGGTAATTCTGTCTGTCTTAAGGTTGAAGCAGATAGGTATGGAACTGTGGAACTAAAAACTGAGTTATATCACTGTTCGACTGCTAATTGACCCCAAAGTGACTAATAAATAGTAAATGTATATGTATACTTAGAAAAAATATATTAATACAAGTAAATAAACATAAATTTACCACCCAGCTTAATAATCTAAATTTAGTATAAAACCAACAAAACAAGTCAGTCTGTTCTGAAGGTTTTCTCCCACACTCCCTCAACTCCCTCACAGGCTGATACCTGTTGTGAACCTCCAGCCATCAGCCCAGACCTCCAGCCACACAGACACATACGCACACCAACACTCACTCACAGCACGTACACACAAACACACACACACCCACGCCCACACAAAGACAGGTTGAGACCTGTTGCCCACAAGACAGACTGCCTTCCCCTTTGGCAGATCAGCTAACACAACCTCATGTAAACAAGTCTCTGTGTGCTGGCACAAACTCACATAAAGGATATATAAGAAGGCAGGTATGTAGCTGCACATACTGTACATCTCCACACCTCCCAGTGCAGCACATACACTGTCAGGCTGCAGCATACCCACACATCTTCGCTGGGACACTCCAAGACATCAGGCCTCGTCAAACGCTTTGTAGTGACACACACATTAAAGAGAAGAGCAGAAAAATTAGTGAGCTGTTAAGACTGATAATGGCTTTTTCATTTTCAATTTTATTTGAGTAAAACAAATCTTTGCTGTTCTTGGCTGATAAGAAAAATAACAGAGGCAATTTGACAAATCAAAGGCCGAAGTGAAACAGAATTTAGCAAAGCAGCCTCAAACAAAGCAGCGCTATTGAAGAGGAAGTTCAAATGGCAGTGTGGCTACACAGTGAATATGAGTGGAAACAGAAACAAACAATACAGTGGGCTGGATCCAGGATGTGTTATGACTATTATTTCCTATAAAAACAGTCAAGTATTTTGGTTGCATTGAACTCCTATCTAATGGAAGAATGCAGCTTTCTAACAGGCTATATTTAATATGCTAATGGTTCTGTAACTACATGTGTACATATATATTAAGATCACCGTTTTACCTGTTTCCACTGAATGGCTGGTGTCTTAGAATGATGGGACAGCTGATAATGTTCCTCTTTCTTAAAAATTGACACAATTTTAAAATTTAGAAATTGACTGGCTTAATAAGATGCATACTTGTAATGAACCAGATTTTTGTTTTGTAGCTGTTTGATTTTATACTGACCATGCAAATTCAGAATGTAGAAATTAACATATACCACTCATTGTAGATGAATTTAAAACTTCTTGTGGACATGTCGTTGTCGCTGAGATAACCACTGATCTGTAACTGTTGCTGCTACTGTCATGCCTCCAGGAAACCAGACGAGAGTCCCTTTAGGTCAACTCCCACTTTAAGGCCAACAGTGAGCTTTGTCACCAGGCTGTGGGCAGTGAGCTAGAGCATCCTGGGGCTCCCTCGAACAGTAATGGGATTAAGGCTTCCACAGTGCAGATTAAGGGGCTCAAGGTCCCACCCTGTTCCCCCTGTCAGCCTAGGTAATTCCCAGTCGTTGCATCCGAATTTATTGGCAGTGGCAGAGTGGGAATGCTTCCGCTTTCATGAAAGAGTTCATCTTTAATGACATGACCTGACATAAGGCAATGTAACTTCAAAATTTAGCAGCAATATATTCGCACTATACATTATGGGATGTGACTTGACATACTTAAGGGAACATAATTGTGGCATTACACATCACGATGTGACATGACAACATATCATAACTTCACATTAAACACAACATGAAAATTACATACTGTAACATAACACATTATTACAGAACATAACATGACATCACATTTATGTGACATTAAATGACCTAATTTACTGCAACATGACATACAGAGACATTACATAAGGTGACAAATCATAAAATGATATGGCAGGACTGACATCACATGCACAAGACACTGTGAAATAATATGACAGACTGCAGCACATGATACACCATGGAATGCCTTACCATTGAATACTGTAACATAACATAAAATAGGCTGGTATATCAAAACATGACATACTGCAATATAACGTAATATTACATTATATAACATAAAGCAACGTTAAATAATGGGCCATAACATTACATTGCATAGTGTAACATGATAGGCAGAATGTGACAAAAATAACTTAATATATCAAAAAATAACTAGATGGTATGACATAGCATATCAGAAGAGACTGCTGACTCACGTATGATCATTTTAAGAACTTCTCAGTATATCAGTGATCTCGTAGTACAATAGCTGCATCCCTGGCATTTAAGGGCCATAAATTGGTCATTTTAAGTATAAATAGACCCTAGTGGATGCAGTTATTATTACACACGAGCAGCATGGTTAGACTTGCGCAGGCTTAAATGTACAAATGTGTGTGCAGAGACCCTCACACACTCACACATTTCCATAATTAAACACAGACTAAAAGACAAGTATGGGAGATTTGTTTATGTATGTTTAGTCATGTTTGTGATACATTCCTGGGAAAGCTAAGACACAGACATCATGAGCAAAAATAAGAGAGTAATAAACCCAGAAATCATAAAAAAAGAATGGAGTTATGTAACAGGACATTGTTAGACAGGCCACTACAGACAAGATAGAGGCACATGCCTTTCTACCAGGCTGTTTGTGTTGGCCTCAGTGACAGAGCAAAGAGCTGCTCTGACACATGAGGTATGATCAGTGGTGCTGCTGCTGCTTTTGTCCTTACTTGTAGGAACACTGACCCCTAGTGTTCATTGTAGCTGTTAGAAAAAAAGAGCTGCAAAACTTCTTTTACAATCAGATTTCAAGCTCTTGATTAACATCTTTACCTTAGTAGGACACAAATAGTCAGAAAATATGACTAGATATCACAAGTATATACTGAGGTAAAGTGATCATACAGCACTGCTGACTTTGGATCACACTTAATAAAGTTGTGTTGCACATGATAACAGCTTTGTTTAAAGAACCCCCTTCTTTATATTATTTTAAAAAAGTGTATATATAATGCATGAATATGATACAGTGTATATTATGTGAAACAATAATTTTAAGTAATAAAAAGTATTTAATTAACCATCATTCAGAGACACTGGTATAATGATGAGCCAGTGTGTCTGTATGTATATGTAAATATCCCTTATTCATCCCTTTTCTCACCCTTTGCTCTCTCTTTCCCGCCTCCACTGTTTTTTACTTCTGTAATCCAATTTGGTGAGAAGCATCAGTGCATGCATCCACAAATACATAGAGAGAGACACACACAGGATTCTGCGCCGTAGTGTCTCTGGCCCCCACCATGTTGAAGTTTCCCTCTAGGCCCAGCTGGCAGAAGTTACAGCGAGGCAACAATGTGCCTGCAGGACAGGACGGGTACGGGATGGGGGCCCCACGGCTCCACTGAAAGGCTCCTATTGTCCAGCCCCACCTCCATCAGGGTCCATTAATTATGGGCCGTGGAGCACAGCTCTGAGTCAGAGAAAGTCCAACTACCAATCTCCCCCTCCAAATACACATACATACACACACACACACACACACACACACACACACACACACACACATGCACACACACATGCACACACACACACACACACAGCAATGTTCCCCTCCTCCTCCTGTTACAGCATAAAAACACTGATGGGGCTTAGGAGAACCAGCTCCTCCTCCCTTCCATCTCTCTACCCCTTCTCTCATCTCTGCTGGCTATTTTAATGAAGCCAAGCTGAGGACTGAGCAGAGAGCCATTATAGTTCTTGCAGATATTTTTTTTTCAAGAACTTGCACTTGAGCATAACTGGCAACAGAGAGAGAGAGAGAGATGGAAAAAGGGGAAATGTCCTAATAGGCACTCTTCTCGTCTCTCTCACTCTCTCTTTCTTCATCTTCTGATCTTCTGAGATCTTGTTGGCTTTCATTTTATACTCTACAGGTCACACTGACATCTCCACTGTTTTTTACTCCTGACTCAACTTGGCATGTAAGAGTTGCATAAAGAACAAAGAGAAAAGCATGCTTCTTTATTTGAACCTTTTCTGGTCTTAGTGCATGCAAAAAACATGCTACTTTGCATGACGTGTCCTTTGACCAGATCTGAATGAAAGATGTGTGTAGTTTTTGCAAATGGCAATACTTCAGAAGGAACTTGAGAGATAAGTTTCTCTTCCTATAACTAGCTGATTGCTGCCAGCACATGCATATGCATCCATACAAGGGCTGACTGATGGGTTTGTAGCCTAAGGTTGTTGATAGAGTTCAAGTAACATTCACAAACAGTTTGACTCCGACAGTGATTATGCAAAAAAAAAGTTTGAAGTTAATAACTTTGTGGTATTTCAGTTTCAGGAAGTTGAAGATTGCAGGTCAGGACTGTCTAAGAGTATGAGACATCATAAGCCATATTCATCTGATTTGTTACCCTTAGACTGCTATTTTTCCTCAAGATGAAGATGGAGCTCTGTGGCCACCATTTTAATAGTGATCATGACTTTCCAACAACTGTGCATGATAGAGCAGTGTTTAGAGATATAACCCCCAACCCCAACCCCAACCCCAACCCTAACCCTAACCCTGACACTGGCCCTGGCTCTACCCCTCAAAGATTCCAGGTTTGATACCTGTCTGGACCAGGGCCTTTCTGTGTGGAGTTTGCATGTTCTCCCTGGGCTTTTGGGTTGGGTTTCCTAAGTTTTTCCCAACACTCAAAAACCTGTGGATTCAGTTGTCTGACAGTGCTCCTTACTGAAGCACTGTCTTTGAGTTGGTCCCCAGGTGTTGTATTGGGGTCTACCACTGTTTTTCATGGGTTAAAGACAGAATCCCATTTCACTACGCTATATATGATGATATGTGTATGATTGTATGTGACAATAAAAAGTCCTTCCTTCCTACCTTTCTTCTGAGGCCATTTTTTGGTTGCCCAAGATGCTGAATTCTACAAAGAAGGAGTTTGTTTACCTTTAATTATTTAATGAATCTTATATTTATATAGCATGCCCATAGGTGAATGAACAAAAAAATCGAGTTATATAGACTGGCTTACACAAACATCCAAGAGCTCACATACTGGAAAAAAAGACATCAAGCAATAACATGCCGACAGTATATTTAACACACACAAAGCATACAACAATATGTTATATAACCAAAGAAATTACATCAACAAAAACTTTGTACATTTTGAAAGGAACAATAAAAGCAAAAAAAAAAAAGTTCACAAGACTTTAAGTATCAATTACAAAATGAGTTAAATAAAAGTCAAATTATATAAGATTATGTAATAAAACCAAAATGACATCATGTGGTTTCATTATACAGTGTACTGTTCGATCGACCCTGGGGGATGACACATTACATTACACATCCCTCAGTAATGTGACGCCACCCAAGAGCGCTTACTCAACACGAAACTACATTTTGATCTGGACGATTACCTGTGGTCTGACTGTAGCCAACAGACACACAAAATGTGGCCCCTGAGTTTGATTCATTTATTCATAGCAACGTTAACACATTCACGTCATAAAAACGTTAAGTAATGGCAGAAATAGGGCTCACATGTTTATTGCAAATGAAACACCGTGAAAAGACAGCCAGTTTCCAAGCAGAGTTCAGAATGAATGGGATTGGACAGGGTGTGTAAATCTGAAGGCCAAATGTGTATCACATTCAACCATATGGTCTTCAGAGAAAATCATTGCTATGTTCTGAGGCAAAGGCTGAGTCTTTTTTTTTTTTTTTTTAAAGCCTTTATGTTGTATTTACAGTGTGCATATGAGTTTGACACCTAAAGTGATTCGTTTCAGGATTTGGAGTCAACTGTAGTTTAAACAAACCTAGTTATTTTGTAAGTGTGGAGAATTATGCATCACTACACTGAGGAGAGGTTGCACTGTGAACAAGATGTTATCAGTAGTGCTGGTCAAAAGTGCACAAACAAGTCTTTTAAACATTTCTGCATCTTTGGTTTGTAGCAGGGCTGCTTTTGCATGTACTGCTTCCAGGAAATAGTTACATGCTTGCACTCTTAAGTTTGACAAGACAAAGCTTTACTTGACTTTAAATTTATATGTTAGCAAAGCATGGTAACACGGCTCCTTGTGACATTGCCACAGTATTTAATCAGTATTTTTGTGTCTAATGACACAAGTTTTCAATTTTTCATGACACTTAGCATTCATACTTTTCATGCCTACCCCAATTTTTTTGACTTAGTGAACATTATCCTTGAGAAACCTTGTGGGAATCAAAGGAAATAGAGCAAGCAGACAAAGTGCAGGACTCTGACTCTAGAACCCCAAGTTTAAGTCCAGCCGATTTGGTTTAGACAAAAAAAGCACTTTTTTAACTAATAAGGTCTGGAAAGCATCTTTTTAGTTTGTCTAATAGTCACAGAATTTGAGGTAAAGGGTTTACCTTGGTTAAATTCAGGGAAAGACTGAGATTTTAGTGAAATGTGATGAAAAATACTTACTTTTCTTATGAAGGTCATGCTAACTGGCATAAATGGTGGACAGTTCATGTCATGTGCATGAAATCTGTACATTAAATTTAATACAATTTTAGTAACTGAGTTGGCAAGAGATGTCGTGATAATGCTGTGTTAAAGGTGAGCAGATGTGCCGGGACAGAGGTTTAACATTCTGATGACGTGTTCAGTGTGCAACCCACTAGCAGAGATTTAAAAACAGCTAGCAGCAGTTAGCAGCTAACTCACGGAAAGAGATGATGATGTTCCTCCATTGTTATTGTTTAAGAGAGTGCTGTCTGTTTTGTATGTTTACGTTAACATTAGCTGCTGGCAGTTTTGTGTTAAATCTCGTGCATTGTGCCTTTTTGTGTGCAATGTAGGCATGCTATCTAAAATCTTG
The DNA here is from genome assembly GCA_029814765.1 of Acanthurus leucopareius. NCBI lineage: Eukaryota > Metazoa > Chordata > Actinopteri > Acanthuriformes > Acanthuridae > Acanthurus > Acanthurus leucopareius. The sequence goes on along the minus strand of JAQMCX010000003.1, from coordinate 4,128,180 downwards.
CTCTGGGGTAGAATTGTGTTAAATTTGCATGGTTAGCTGTAAAAACACAAAGGCAGTGTGAATAATGAACTTTTTCAGGGTGGTTTTGCACAATCTTTGTTTAAAAATGGTTAGTGTTGCAGCATTAACATTTCTTATTATTAGCTAAGATATTGCTGAAGTTTTAGTGGAGCAACCTGTTTTAGTAAATCACTAATTCAAAGCTATCTAGTAGTCACTCAGATGGAATGAACCTGGTGCACACAACTTATGACATATTTATAGACAGCTCATGCAGATCAGGCTGAGGGAAAGCAGGGGAAAAAGGTGAATGGCTTTATGTGATAGATGGAGAGTACGGGGAGGGTTGGAGATGTATTTATATATAGGTTTAGTACATGTAGGGGTGTTTACACAAAAAGCATGGAAAGAGAATGAAGAGAAGGAAACTGTGTTGATATATGGCTGAAGGAAGACAGGAACGGAGAGAAGTAGGCCGCTGAAAGTCATACATACTCACACATATCAGAGAGTTAAGACAGTAAAAAGACTGAGGAGGAAAGTTATTTCTCCCTCCTCACTCATGACATTCCTCCTCTTTTCTTCTTCTCCTCTCCCTCGGTCTGACCCTCTCTCTCTTTTTTCCCCAGAGAGGAGGTTACATAACATATTTCCAGTCCCCCTGACACACGCACACACACACACACATACGCACACTCCAGCTACACTTCATCAGTTCCTGTCCCTTTTGCACACTGATCCTCGTTTCACACACACATGCACACACACGCGCATACGCACGCACGCGCACTCACACACACATACACACACACACACATATACATATGCACTTGTCAGCTGTGAAATATTTCTCCCCGAGATCTCCTCCACTGGACACTGAACAGACTCTTGAATGCGTCAAGAACCTTCTCATGCCCTAATTCTTCTTTCCCTCTCTCTCTCTCCACCACCTCCCCTCCTTTTCTGCCCTTTCATCTCTCAAACAAACACTCTGTTGCATTAATCAGAGGTTTTCTTTCCCCCTGACAATGGTTCTGTTTTACATCACTGATTGGGGATGTGACCCCCCCCCCCCCCCCACACACACACACGCACACACATACACACATTTAAATATACACACACTCACCCCACCTCCTTCTCCTCTCTCATTTTTTTTCTCACTGTGTTTCCCATAATGCAGCAGTCAGAGAAAAACCCCATGGCTTGGAGAAGGGGTCGCAGGGTGGACTGCAAGGGGTTGACACCAAGGTCAGTCATGTCAGATCTGGGCCTGAGGGTGGGACAGTGGGTGGTTTTCATGGGTTGTGGGGGGCCGGACAATAGTTCTCTCTGACACCCAAAGAGAAAAGATGCACAGTGAAGAGGCCGGATATCGATGACCAGTCTGACAGTGGGTTTTGTGAGATCCACTGTTTCCAGTAACGGGGGAGGTTTGAGGTCTTTTTGTGGGTGACAAGTGCAAGTGTATTGAGGTATGATGCACCAGGAGAGGCTTGAAAAATTAGCATATTAGCATTAACATTTAAGATACTTAATGCTTCAGTAGAATTGGTAATTCCATATTATCAAGTTAAAGGGAAAACATATGACTTGAAAATATGTTTAAAAAAAGAAACACATGATTTTAATGAAAATGATCAGATTTAAGGAAAAATTCACAAATTTTCTTAACCCAAGGTCTATATTTAAGCAGTAAGTGACATACCTTTATGTTCCTTTGGCAAAAAATGCACATGATAATCAATTGTATTCAATGGCAGCTACTGTTAGATGTCTTGCAGATTGAGCTTTTATATTGAAAACAGCTTAAAATAAGTCATTTTTGAATATTTTAATACCAAACACTGCAGTTACCTTAAATCAGCGCCAACTAGACTAGCTAGAAAAATAAACATGTAACACTTGGATACTCGTACTTTAAGCTACTATTACCATCATATTTAATATTGACAATGGCTCAAATGATGAAGTGAAAGGCTCATTATTGTCCAATTTTGCTGTTTACCTCAGCTGCAGAGCATTTTTAGCTCAGGTTTAGTTTAATGGTTTGGTCTTATAAAGTTCTAAAAATGTACTGCCCAGCATTGAACAGCAGAAAGTCTAAATGAGCCACTACCTGGTGATCATAGAGGATCTAAAAAACACCTGATATTTCCCTCAGGAGCTGATGGAGAACAAGATATTCATGTGTTGATCAGACACACAAATGAATGCTAACACTGCCCTGCGTCTGCCGACATGTTCACCACCGTTTAAGGTCATTAAATATCACTGTTGTCATCACAGCTTGTTGTGTGGCTAACATTTATCAATATAGCTAAAAAGTAAAAGGGGTGGTTACTTGGGACAGATGATAGTAAGCATAGGTTAGCTTTGGCTCAGGGCATAAAGCAGGCTGTCAGCTAACCAGAAGGCTGATGATTCAGTTCCTTGGAGTCTGCATGTTGAAGCCTACTTAGATAAGATATCGCTCCCTTATGGCTGTGCTGTCTGTGTGTGTGAATAGTTATTTCTCCTGATATAAAAGTTGGCACTTTGCAGGGCCTCTCACCTGTGTAATTGAAGGAGTAAATACTGACTTTGAGTGGTTGTTGGCTAGAAAGTGCTACATGAATGCAGTCCATTAAATTGAAGCAATTTCAGTTGTGCAACTCAAACCTTATCTTACAAATCCAGGTACTAATAACAACATTGCACTTACTAAGTAAATTCCTCTGATTGAAAAGTCAAACAAGAAAGAAAAACAAACAGGGAGATAATCAGACAGGTTTCAAACAAACTGTGAGGTTAAACAAAGAGAGAACGAGGGAAAATGTTAAAGTTATTACCCACATTGTTCACTGTAAACCTCCATCACAGTTCATAGACCACCGTGATTGTTAAACTTGCCATAGGTCATTACTGACATTTTGGGTAACTCTCTTTCAATTTTACTTCCAATCTAACAAAACTGTTGGCTCTTCACACCCTGTATGACCGCTGACTGCGCCTGTTTTCTTTGGATTTTGTGTTGATGGTGTAAGTTCCCAGATTTCATCAATTATCTTAGTGAGAACAGTTTTTATCATAAACATTAGAAATGATTGCTCAAAGCACAAAACTGAGACCCATGCTGTAATAAACCAGAAATATCACATTTACCAATACCACTTGACGTATGATTAAATTTGATCTTTATATACTTTTCTAAACATCAAAGTGGATCATGAGGCGGTGTATCGATCAGACCAGCATGTAACAACAAACCTTTAGTCATTTTTATTGTTAATACCAGTAGAACAATGTAAAACTTGACTAATTTAAGAAACAAGACAGTTGGATAAAAGTGCTGGATAAAAACATGCCATGTAAAATAAAAGTGCATACATTTTTTACGGTTAAAGTCAGTGTGTCTGCGCACTTCAGGACCAGTGTGTGTTGTCTGCTGGTGTTATCTGACAGTGTGAAATTCTACAGGGTTAACTGTAATTTACAGGCCTGAGCTGTCACACACCACACTTTCCAAAATATCTGGAGGATTTACAGTTTAATCCAGGGCGTCACTGGCAAGTTATAGAATTTAATAATGAGATAATGTTTTTGTTACATCACATTTCATTAATGTTTACCGGCACCGAATCGAGGAACATCTGTGCGTGCAAATGCCTGTGTGTATTGTGTGATTGTATGGGTGCTGAGGTCCTCATGCGCTACTACCATTAGAGAGTTTTTTCCCATGCATCATCCTTTGCTGATCATCATGAGTTTAGCTAAACCTTTAAAACCACAGTGAAGTAAAGCTGTGCTGGCTTTGTTAGGTGCTAGGCTGAGTCCACCACAGTCTGGGTGGCAGACTGGGGGCTGGAACTGACTCAGCTGAGAGCCTTGTGACTTGTGCAGTGTGCCCAGGCTCGGATGGCTTCAAGACTCATCAACGCATCTGATGGAGAAGCAGAAAGAGGTGGTGGTGGTGGAGGGGGGTGTTCACAGACTGACAGAGTGCTCACTTAGACTTGGCCTGGGTCAACGTATCGTGGTAAACTTCCTTTAACCAGGGACGCTGGTGGTGGTGGTGGGGTGCTGGGCTGGGCTGTTTTGGGATGCAGCTTCGTTGCAGGGACTTTTGTGTGAGGGGGGTTTCGGGGGGAGTGAGGACAGAAGAAGAAGAAGAAGCAGGAGTAGGTGAGGGGGCTCAGTGGGTATCATATTTTGCATCTCTAAAAGCCAGCACGGACAAAAGGAGAGGCGTCCGTTCCTCTGCCTGACCCAATAAAGCACGGCAGGACCCAAACAGGGGCGCCATGCTAATGAGCGCATGTGATTAGCGCAACATACTGTGCTAGCAGTGGCAAGGGAGGGGGGCATCTATTGGAAGGGAAGGGCCCCCCTTTCCCAGCAGCGGCCCCCGTGGGCTAGTTTTTTGAGGGGTCAATTTGGGCTGTGCTGCAGATTAATGATGGGCCACATACCAGCAGATAGAGAATTTTGTTGAGGGAGTTTGCTGTGTGGTGGCGGCGGTGGTGGTGGGCTGGGTTAACTAAGACAAAAGTAAAGCTGTGGAAAAATGCTAATTCACCATTGGCTCAGCGAAGGGGGTTGATGGGGGGGCAGGGAAGGAGGCGACGACAGAGAGGCAGGGGGTGGAGGTGGAACGAAAGGCAAGAGTGTAGCGTGCAAGAGATATTTTGGGAAGGGGGTTTAGAACGTGTGTGTGTGTTGGTTTGAGCGTGGGCACAGCTGAAAGCTGGAAACAAAGGCAGCGAGCGGGGCCTCAGACTCTGGGGCCTCCAGCACAGAGAAACTCAACTCCCTGTTGCATGCTGCTCTGATTTAAAGTCTGAAAGCTCATGATAGATTTAACCCAGAGACTGTCGGACAGTGACATAAACACTCCAACAGCTCTGAGTGGCCTCTAAAAGGTCCAATATGTAAGTGCAGCACAGGGCCCCATAATGAATCACTGGCTCTCCACCATTGGCTTTACTTGAGCAGTGATTTATTTGGAGTGATGAATAGAGCAATCTGAAAATGTTTAGCAAGACTTTTACAAGACAACAGGATTGGTTCTACATCCATATGAAGACTTATAAACATTTTGTTTGTTAATAGGGAATTGTAACAAATGATGACTAATTGAATATGCAAGTAAAACTTTTTTGTAAAATGCAGGTAAGTGTAGAACCAGAGAGTCACGCAAACACTGTGCTCGGCTTAGATTTCCCAGGAATCTTTGAGATATGAAGGAATGCAGTGATATCTGACCTCCTATGTTTTTCTCGTCTGTATATTTTGGTCTGTTTCTTTCTTACTAGTTGGGTTTTTGGAAGGAGGTGGAGAGGAAAGAGATTAAGTTGATGGTAGTGCAGCCAATGACTTAATCATCCTTAAGGAGCCACACACAGCTGGTGAGACCGCAGACTGTGATGTTTCACATTTTGAGAGGTGTACGCCAGGTCCTGGCGCAAAACCAAAATGACATAATTGCTGCGTGTCAGGTGGACTGGGTGCACAGGCATGTAGACACATTGACACGAAACATTGCTGTTTTACATGTTAGGTGATATTAAGATGAATCTCTTGGCTTTTTGATGGCTTTATCGTGCATGGTTATATATTAAAAAAACCTGGACAAGGATCTCAGTAGCTGAATAGATACATCGCATGTCACATGGTCACAACCATCACTGGTTTTATTCTAGCCGGCTCTTTTTGGAGCCTGTCAGAGAGCCCCCTCCTCCCCCATTTACTGTCTTCCTTTTCTCTGCTGCTGGCTCATAAAGGTAAAAAAATTCCAAAAAGCAGAGTGGAGCCATTAAACCAAAAAAACACTTAAAGCCCAGTGCCATACGTTTGGCCTTGGTACGGCCTGTTGCAGTCACTTTAACCACACAGCCATCCAGAAGCATCAGTTTACCAGGCTTAAGATTTTGGAAAAATCTTTTCATTCAATGTCATGTGTCAGAAATCCAAGTCCAAAGTTCAACGCCCTTTTTATTAAAAGTTTTTCTGAGAAAAATTACACTCAAGAGGATACTATTTTTTAACAGTAATAAGTTATTTAACATAGGTTAATAATGCTTCTTATCAAAGGGAACTTTATTCTTGAATATTGTTCTAATGAGGTACAAATGAGTTGTCTGATGGCTTTCCATTCAAAAGATAGAAGCTTCATGATAAAATTTGTTCTTACAAACGCCGACATACAGGAGTGTGAGTCCTGACAGACACCCATACGGTCAGAGGAATAGGAGGTGGTCTTGCATTCCTTCTGCTTTCAGGTGGCTCCAGTGTGGTTTCTGTTGACCCACTTTCCCTCCTGTCTGCTGGCTGGATAACACTGCGGTTTAGCAGCAGCAAGGGTTCACACCCTGGGAATAGCCAGCAGCCATGGAGGGAGGGAGGGTGGCAGGGATGGTGGAAGAGCGGACTACTGTAAGAGTGTGATTAATGAGTGCGTGTTATGGCAGCACCGCAGAGAACAAAGAGACTAATCTACAGCACATGGAGAGTGGAAAACCCTGCACATACCAGAGGGTGGATCCAAAAACTCACCCGCGTCTGCTGGTTAGTAATAGAGCTGAGAACTCTGACTGCAGATATGTTGAGGATAAATCCACTGATGCAGTTACATAATGTAAGCTGCGCTGAATGCGCCTGCAGCTTCACAGTATCACCTAGATGGCAGTGAGAATAACCAAACTAAAAATAAATTAGATCATCTGTGAATAATGTGTGTATGGACACATCCTTTTACATTCTTGTGTGTATGCAGGTGTGTGTGCCAGGCATTGATTAATGTCTGAGAGCGTTGGCATGGTTAATCTGGTGGGTTCAGGCTTCAGGCTTCTATCCTCTCTCCTGTCTGTCTGTGACAGGTGTTTGTGTGTGTGCTTCCATAGAGAAAAGGCAGGCTTAGTCACTCACCTCACCCATAAATCACACTCTAGAGCTAATTGATTCAGCTCTGGTTCTTACGCTGCTTCCCAACCAAATCCTTACAGAGGCGATCGGACTGATGTTTAACACAGTGTCGGGTTCTGTTGTGCAAACCTCCATAAACTGCTCATGTTTTCTTCAAAAGAGTCTGCAGAGAAGTGGCTGATTCATGACTCAGGGCCACCAGCTCAAGAAACCTCCTATGGGCTGCTTAACTTTTAACCTTTTTTCTTTATGCTTTTAAAACATTGCTAAAGTTGTTTACTTTGGGCTCAAGCAATACTTTTTTCTTCCTAGATCTGTAGACTTTCCACTCTGTGATCAGCAATGTTTCTATGTGTGAAGTACCTCATGTGAAATCGCTGCAAAGAGTTCTAAAAGAATTTGGATGCAAAACTAAGTAATCAATGATTACTTGTTGTACAGATCTGTTTCTTCTTTGCTCAACAGCAATCAGAATCATTATTTTCATCGTACAATGCTTCCCAGCCAATTAGATCATAGCTGGGGTAAATGAGACGATCAGGGCTAATTTGAGCTAATTTCCATATTTCTCAAACATGATTTCTCATGCCTAGTAAAACGGCTCTGACAAATTGGGACTCACTGAAGGAACTAAGAGTCAGGAAATTTCAGCCTGACCTGCTATTTTGCCATCAAACAAAAATGATATTGAATGACTTAAAAACTTCTTTAAAAGCTTTTTTATATGTATTCTCATCAATTTGTATTCTATTTTACAAACATATTTTACAAACTGTGGAACTCAATCAAAGCAAGTAGTTCCTCCACAGTTTGCACAGCAAGAAAAATCAAACTAGCAGATTTATGAAACTTGCTTAAAATGTGTAAAATATCACAGTAAAACTCAAAACTACACAATTGTTTTGGCCCTGTTACATTGCTTCTACATGGTAATGGCGTTTGAGAGCATACTTTTTTGACAAGTTTATAATGCATTTGTCATGTGTGAACAACAAAAACCAGTTCAGACCTCATGTTCACAGTGGTGGGAACACAACTCAAATACATTTCCACAACTGTTCCTCTTATTGTACAAGAAAACCAGTGGAAACTATTTCTGCCTGGAACGGTAAAGAATACATGTGGATTTGTGACACAGGACATGGTTTGCAAACTGGTTAACCATGATGTAAAGTAAAGCATGGTGCCTTAAGGCTATGTCTTCAGTTTGGTAATATTGCATGATAAAGTGCCAGGTTTCTCTGGCTGAATGTCTGTCTCTCTGTTTCACTGGTGGAGTTGTATTTTGTCTGTGGGTCCAGTTGGAAGCAATCTGCTGGCTGGCAGGGAATGAAAGAGCTCCCTGGTTCATCCCTAATGCTCCCCAGCCGCCGTCCGTCCGGCCGACTCTCTCCGCGGGCCTCCGTCTCCAGCCCTCCCCGGTGGGCTAAGACCTGCTCAAGGTCCCCTCTGTGATGTGGGCTGCCCAATAAACGCCAACGCTAGCTGGATTCCCAGGCCCAGTTTCCCCCTGAGTCTTTATCTTTCACAGTGCTGGCTGAGGCTGAGGGCTGCCAGAGAATTAAGTTTCACTCGGCTCACACAGACTGTCTTGCTCTTTGCCATGGAGTGAAGCAGCTAGAGGAGTGTGTGAGTCTGTAGTTGGGGTTTTATCCCTGCATTTTCTATTTCAAGAGGTGCTGATGGGAATGAATATAGATGTTACAAAACAATTCCTCAATATCTTGAAATATTTCTTATAACATAGGTTTAGACTTTCATGATTTATATGCACATGCCATATGTATTGAGAGTTATTGTTTTTATACTTTCCCAGATATGGTTTCCTCTGTTGAATGAGGGAGGGGGAATGATAAATTTTATACTAAAAGACTGAAACTTTGGATGATACTCACTTGATTTGTGTAACTCAGCGGCTGAACCTTAAAATGAGCCTTGGCTGAACTTTGTAATTGATTTTTGCACATTGTGGGTTTCGTCTCCATCTCTTGCACTGTACTTCAAGCTTTTTTTCAATTTAAATTTCTTCTGGCCAGTATGGAGAGAAGGATGGATTTTAGGAATCACTAACTTTTTCCTCATACATATACATTGAAGTATAACCTGACTTTAGGTGGAAGGTTTTTTTTACAAACCTGACTTGGAAACCATGTTGAAGACATGATGCCATGGAGCAGTTGTGACGTACTTAAGGCATCCGGGGCTTTTTGTACTTTAGTAGGAAGAATAAAATATGATGACTCCATCCCAAGACGTGTTTATATTCTGATTATTCTGTTCCTTTATTTTTTGGATTATAGAATGTAGTACCTGGGCCTTGCAGTGCTCAGAGGTATGGAAGTTTGAACATAACCACAGCTCAAGAAAACCATATTATGCAGTCAAAAGCTCAACAGCCATGTTAAGCAAACCTTGTTATAATAATATTTCTTTGACTCAGGGTTATGCCCAACATTTTGTAATATTCAGTGTTACAAAACGTTGTTTTTCTCCATGCTTGTCACTTGGCTCTATGGATTTAATCAGTCTGTTGGATGGATGGTTGGTGAGTCAAACAACTCTTGGCCCAGAGTCAGACAGATATTTTAGCAACTACAGGCTACATATCCTTTTTTTGAACAGGTATCCAGGATTTTTCCTTAATTTCTTAAAGTGCATGTGGCCACTATGTTAGGCGTTAAACAGGCTTTATGGCAAATAAACAGTAAAACCCTTGTTTAGGGTTGGAGGCAGATCATGGTTATGTTTTTTAGAAAGCAAACATAAATTGTTGCTCTTTAATCAGACATGAAGTCTGGCTTTCAGCATGAATGAGCTCTAATCCACCACCAAACCCTCCATACGCTTCCTGTCCTTGTCTCCACAGCTTAAACTTTATGTACATTACTCTCTGCAACAGCACTGTACATTGGCACAGTGTGTAAAATGTACTTTTTGTAAACTGTATGAAACTGTACTGAAGTTTGTTCACAATATTTGAAAGATTTGATGTTGTTTTCCATATTTACTGGCATGCTGATGTTTAACAAACCTCCAGGCTGAACTTAAAGCACAAATCTTACCTTTCTGTGATGCAACGGATGACAGTTATAAATGTGTCTGAGCATGTAGGTGCAGTAATGTATATGTTTGTGTTTACATCAACCAAACAGCTGCTCTTATTGCTCCCTGCTTGACTGGTAAAACGGAAAAAGCCTTATATAACACATTACATACAGTAAAGGATTAACAAGCAGCCAGTGAGTTCATCTATTGCACAAACAGACATAGAAACAGGTGTGCACACCAACACACACAAATCTACACTGAGGACTGAGTCGAGTTGAAACAGACTTGCATTTGTGTAACTGTACACACATGCAAACCTACATATATATACTTAAAAAGGAAACACAAAGACAAACAAATCAATGCCTCAGAAACAGTTTATACTAGCCTATAGTCAATCTGTCATTTGCATAAATATGGATGAACTATTATTTTTACACACACACACACTTACACACAAAAACAACCCCGGACAAAGTTCACCCAGTCATTCCATCCTTGCGGCAGTGAAGATGTTTTTCCATCGCTGGGCTCTTAGCGTGACATCGTGGTCCAAACAGCAGTGAAATATTACATAGGCCTGGGTTATTAAAACTGTTATTAGCACGGCCAATTGGGGCTAAACAGGACCTGACTGTCACCCTAATGACAGGGTGGCTGAGGACTGGGAGAAGAAGGGGGGAGGTGGGCTGCTGAAAACCTCTGACCATCATCCACCAAACAACCCCAGCGGATCAGTAGATTCCACACCACTAACATCCATCCACCACCAACCACCCCCTCATCCCTCTATGCTCTCATAACTCTCTGGGACCTTTTCTGCATGAGACGAATAAAACTGTGGTATTGACATTCAAAGCCACATACACAGACATGGAGACGGAGAGCAAAACAAATACAGACACTTTCACACAAATAAATACTGACACAGGAATGTACAAATATGCATATGAAGACAAATTTCCATACAATAAATAAAAGTTTATGGATAAATAAAAATACAGACATAGGCAATTTTCAATAATCTTCCTCTATGTCTAAGTTTATTTTCCAGCACAACAGTTTATTGGAAAAGTACATTTTCTTCTTCTAACCCACAAATTATATTAATGTAATTCAATTATATTCATACTGTACACTAGATCATTTTGAAGTGGTGGCTTTAGGTGCGTGACCTCTGTAAAAGCAGTGGTGAAAAGTAGATAAGCACATTCCATCAAGTCCTGCGTTTAAATACAATTTTTACAATAATTCATGACTACTTTATTCTTCTACTTATACATTTTGGAGAAAAATGTTGCATACACATATATGTACATGTACATATACATTATGAGCATTTAAAGTGAAGCATGAAACAACAAACATGAATGATAGAACACATCACACATAAAAAGAGCCTACAAAGTACACTGCTTTTATGGAATTTATAAGTGTTGAGTGTTGAATGAGTTTGAACAAAGCACTGTTTGGTCACTTGAAATAACAATAAAAATGAACATATTTAAAGTGTGTTTCATGATCCAGTGATGATGGTGCACATTGAGAACAGTTTAGTACAGATGAATTAAAGCTCCGCCTACAACAGAGTACTTTGTCCCTTGATGCTTTAAAACTGCAGTAACTGTTATGGTTATTTGGGGCAGAGGACACACAGTGTGAAAGTAACACTGGCATATTATATACATTCATCAGAAAGATCTACACTTGCACTTGATCATGTTTCTGGCTTTGTAACAAATATAAATCCAATATTCCCTTTGCTTTGTGCTCTGTATTGGTCTTCACCATGTCCTGAGGAAAATATTTGGTTCTTTAGCTGCCAAAGTCTTTGCTATCTTAACTGTATTTTTTCTTTTTACTATAAGCAAACTATTGCAACACAAAATAAACTGATGAGAACAGAAAAAATAAAGCTATTAAGTTAAGGTCTAAAACAATAAAACAGTTGACTGTAAGATGTTCAAAATAGTTGTCATATAAGTTAGATGATTGAAGTGCATTTTTACTGCTAATATTTGTATGCTTCAGCCTAAGGAAAACTTGATGCAGAATTATGTTGCTACTTCCACTCATAAAAAGGCTCAGAATACTCTTTATAGGGTTTTAAATATTCATCAGTATTTTATTATTATTTATGTTTGGTTAAACAAACCTTTAATCAAAAAGTTCAGTCCAGTGTGTAGGATTTAGTGACATCTAGTGATGAAGTTGCACTGTTCACCCAACTTTCCCTTCACTCACCCTCCTCTTTTAAGTGTGAAGGAGAACTAGTGGTTGACATGACACTTGCAGAAAGTGTATAAGTCCCTCTTTCCAGCAAGCATTTCTCTGGTTCATTCTGAGCTACTGTAGAAACATGGTGGTGCAACATGACAGACTTGGAGACTATGGAGAAGGTCCAACTTTTTCTCTGGATATAAAAGCTTACTCTAAGGTCATGAAAATACAGTGATCCTTATTTTCAGATGATTACAAACTGATGAAAACATTCATACGAATATGATATTCCATCTCTGCCATATTTCACAAACAGATCCTCCTAAATCCCACACACTGGTCCTTTGACACAGTGTGGTCAGGTGGGTTCGTGGTTAAGATTTGTCCTGTACCACTGAAACACCCCTGGCTTGTACCCCTCTCTTACTCTCAACATTTCCTGCCTGTATCTACTTATTTGCTATCGAATAAAGGCAAAAAGTCAAAGAGCTTTAAAAATAAATTCGTTAACACATTTTTGGCGTGCCTCAGATCTTACTCTTTTCCACATGATTACTATTTTAGCCAACGAGCATCCAAACCCTACAATCTTTAACATCCCCTGATTTTTCTTTCCCCATAATAATAATAAAAAAGAGTTCCAAAATCTACAACACATATTTAAACAAATCATTCAAAAGCCAGTAAGCACATATCAAATCTCTCTTTCCTCCTACTCAGCTCTATAGTCCCTGTCTCACCCAGCGTCTCACCCACCTCTGTTTCCCCCTTTTTCTCCTTACAGATTGAGCCCCTGCAATAAACCAACTCAATATCTACTTACAGACGGCACACACACACAGCCCAAAACATAGCTGTAGCCCAGCGGTGGGCGATGCTGACCAACTGGGGTTCAGCTGGAGCCAGCAAGACCACTGTGGTTATCATCATGTCTTAGTATCCAAAACAGAGTCATGCTATGACCCCCCTGCCCCCCTCCCTCTGAGCACTCTCAGCCTCCATCACAGAGGCAAATCCATTTAAATATCTAAACACACAATTGGTATGAAACCTCCACACACTCTGACACTTTAGAGTCAGTTTTATTACCTTGAAGCCTGAAATAGAAAGAAAATAAATCATTTTTTAAATAATTTTGAATCAGTGTATACTGAAAGGCTTGTGGAAAACAAAAGGCCACAAAGGCTTAACGCATGACTTTTTAGTCAACTCTGTGATTCCCACCATTGTTCAGTTTGCCATTTTAACCAAATATTTATGAAACATTTTGATTCAAAATGGCAATTTTATAAATACACTAAGGCAGCTTGACATTCAACACCTTTCATTTCCACTTTAAAAAACTGTGTGTGTATTACCCCTGTTTTCAGTGGTGTGAGGATTATTTTGACATTTTACCAAAAAACCACAAAGTTCATTTTCCAGACTGATACACACCCGATTGAGCGTGCACTGTACTGTACTGAACTGGATGTTCATGTTTTAAGTTTCCATCTTAACAGTGATGATGACATCATCACCGTTGTGAACCACTTTCTGGAGGTACAAGATGTAAGCTTCTACAAAAAAGAATCTATATGCTCTATGACCGCTGGACTACATATGAAAATGTACGAATCGACTGGGCTGAAGTGAAACTGTGACTTAAATGTGTTTATTTAAAAAAGCCTCATAAAAATAAAGAGAATGGCAATCTATTTGAAGAATAATTAGTACACTCTTTAGAGCCTCTCTCCCTGTTTTTAACAATAAGGCACAAACAAACATGATGTGCAAGTGATGCACAGATTTCTACATTCATTAACCAGGGTTCATAACCAAGTATGATAGTTTGTTATAGTAGTATGGAAAGTTATGTTATAATGAGAAAATTGTATTATCATTCTTTATTTACTTAGAAGCTGATACATCAGTTAATGATAAGAAAAGGTTGATAAATCTAGTAAATATGGAAAGGTGGTGCACATGGACTGAAGACATCCAGCATTCATTCACCCATTCTTAACCAACCAACCATCCATTCATCCATTCATTTGTCCAAACATGCAGAGGGAAGGAGAGACAGACTATTGCTCAACACATGGAGCAGGTTTGAACAACAAACAAGAAGTCTGCTTTATGAAATACGAGTCCAAAAACAAAGCTCTCCCTTCAGTGAAACCCCCAACTCCAGCACAAACACACACAAACAGACCACATGCACACCTCAGTCTTAAACGTCCCCCTGCCCATGACACACTCGTTCGAGACCCTTCACCTTCTCCACTTCCAACAGTTAATCACACACATGGGTTTTGGGGTGGTGGGTGGGGGGTGAATGTGAGGTTACACGTGTGCATGGATCTCCTCTGAGATTTACCCACAATCCATTGCCTCCTCTGTATTTCTTTAGGCCTCTGTAATGGCGGCTGTCACGGATAATCGCCTGAGCCAGCCGCTGAGTTACTCCAGGTGGCTATTGTCCAGCCCAAGGAGCTGCCCTGACCCTTGACCCCTGACCCTAAGGGCCTGCCCACTACCCTAACCAGAGAAGTTGTTGCTGAGGGGAAAGGCGACATGGGGATTAGCCCAGACTGAGAGGTTTGTATGAGGAAACGGATATTCCCAAAACTCCAGAGCCCCCAACCTCACAACTCAAAACCAGTTAAAATTTACATGCATCTCAATAGTTCTGAAGAGATTTCAATAAAGTTTAGCTGTCACTGCTGTAAACATCTGCTCAGTATGATCAGCGGGATGTTTTGGATGTTCAACTGACTAGTTCTTAACCTAAGCAATACTGAATATAACTTGTTTCTGGGTTATTTTGGTTATAAAAGTGGAAATACACTTATTGGCCACTTTAATTGGTACACCTACAGAATCTTGTGTAATCTTATGCAACAGCTCAGCCACAAATTTTAACTTCACCTCAGAGAGGTATTAACAATACAATATTTTATTATTGAGGTTGCAGTTTGTAGTGGTGTTAAGCTGTGCTGATTATACCTAAAGATGTTTCCATTGTTCTGCCATACTGTTTGATAACATAATATAGGAGGAATATAAGAACTGCATTTCAATATAATTAAGTCCAGTACAATGCCACCACTAACTAAAACTTCATTCATAAAGATGCAGTAAAGTTGAATAAACATTTCTTGGAAATTTCAACAATAACAGGGTATAATGAGCTATAAAGAGGTAGAAAATGTGGCAGAGCTTTTGCACCGGGTTGCATTAGTGTGTGTTCTGTAAAAGAGGCCACAGAGGGCATTTTGAAGTTTTGAGTATCAGCTACCGCTAGCTTTAATCATGAGAACCAAAGCCAATCTCCAAAACCTTCAAATCAAAGTCCATACAGCACATTTACTATACCATACATACAGCTGTATACATAAGCAGATGGACAGGCAGACCAGCAGCTCAGACGTTTGCTTTATAGTCCCATGTTTCATACACCCTTCAATCATGTACATCCATAGTCAATATAAACATTTGGCACTTCAGACTGCATAAAACAAAGCTGATCTCTGTTGTCTGTGTACAGAAATGTCCCACCTGCCCAGCCTCTTCCTGTATTAGCATTAAGCTGCATATGAAGTTTGACTGTTTCACATGTGTTTATATCCCAGGCTCAGACAGGGGGTTTGAGGCTCAGAGACACTTTGTATCATGCTTGCTAAGGTTTGATGCAGGGTCACGCTTTCAGAATCACATATTACTTCAATAAATAACTGAAATCTTGATGTAAGAGCCCTGAGTGAACTGCTATGGTTTCAGGGCTCACTGCTTTAAATTATCTTTGTTTTTCAAAGATCAAGTTTCATTTTCATTTAGAATTTTTAAAACACATTTCAGGTTATTAAACTCTGATTCAGGGATCATTTGATGCCAAAAAGTATCCTGATGCAACAAGTGCCTTTTTATTATTATAAAGGAAAAAAATACAAATTCCAAAGGGATACATAATTCTGTAGGAAGGGCCAGTGTATCAGTAATGAATATAGAAGAAATGGTGCTACTTTAACAAATTGGTTCACAAATAAATCATTTTTTTCAAGAGAGACAAATAGGGTGGTCAAGAGCTAAAAAAAAGATGATTACAGTCGGCTGACTTGAATAGACAACAAGCTCTATCAGATACATTAACAATCACAGACACATAAATGTATTCCCGCAACCATCTGATCTCTGTCAACTAACTAACTACTTAACTGCAGTGAACACAGTTGGACAGAAAAGGATGAGGCCAGTGACAGACATGACCCTGTTAAGATTATCCCACTATAGGAAGTGGAATATATATATAGCCATATGACCAGATGTACAACTGATCTGTCATCTGACCTTTGTGCCGTCCCAAACCCCCATGGCATCCTTAAATATAGATTGGGCATGTAACACATGATTAGTGATAAGAGCCATATAAGTACCATCATAAAAGAAAAGTAATGCACTGGTCATAGGAAGTGATGACCATCAGATGTGTTACCAGGGTGAGGCCTCTGTAACACTGCCTGTTACATAGTGGATGTGCCCTACTATTGTTGACCTTTATGAGGGCTTGATGTTTCAAATGTCATCATCTGAACAAAAGATCACAGAATCAGAGTATGAGCCACCTTTTAATCCACTTGAGCATCACTGTAAATAACCTTATGAACACAGGGAGCACATTCACACACACACACACTGTGCACAGTCTACGTTCACTGGGAAACACACTGATAAGATAAATATGCAAGGTCTGTATCACTTTCTAATAGAGGGGATTCCAAACTAACGGATTAACTATCGTTTAATTGATCACTTGTTATGGCTCTATAGATCAGCAAAAAACATTTGTAGAACATTTTTTTAAAATTAAAACTTCAATTTTACCATCACATTTCAATCCATTTCCAGCATTTATACAATTTCTTTTGAGTGAGATATTTTTACGCACTTTCCATACACACACATGTGGAGTTGTCTGTAATCCAGACTATATATATGTCCCGTGTACAGCCAGGTGGCTGTTGCCTGGTATGTCTGTGGTGTTGGTACATGAGCGGAGCTGATGACAGAGAGTGAGCAGGCAGACAGCAGCTGTCAGTCTGGCTCAGTTACAGCCAAACACCACCAACACTGACACACCTCACCAATACCCTGAGGTCTGTGTCTGGGTCATGGAGCTCCAGAGTTCACTGTGGCCTTTAACTCCAGTGTGCCCTTCTCACATGGAGGTATTTTCTCATGCTGTTGTACTTTTAGATGAAAACTTCTGTGAATACAGATACAGTGTGTTTTACTGCTGGCTTTTCTCCAATAATCTATTTATTATCTGTTAATTTGCTTTTCCAAATGTATTCTGCAGAAATAAAATAATTGTCTGAATTATGTATCAGACCAAATTTTTGAGTGAACAAACTGCTACATTTTTTAATTCTATGCCAACCATGGGGATTTGGTCAGGATGGATGGAGGGCATGAAATGTGAAAGATTTGCCACCATTGCCTATTACAACTTGAATAAATCAGAATTTTGTCTATCCTTACTGCTAACAATTATGCACAATTCATTATTTTGTATTTACTGTAAATGACTGGTTTGGATGTTGTATGTAGATTATTATTATTATTATTATTATTATTATTTTTATTATTGCTAGAGATCCAGGTCTTAAACATATTAATATTATTCTCAAAAAATACGCTGAAACAACTAGAAATCATGCACTGAAATCACTACCATAACAAAAGCACATCTGTCTACATTAGGTTTTGAAAATCAGTGACATTTTCCACTGTCCATATTACCTTAACATTTAGACAAGGATCCACAGTGTATCCTTAAATCACCAGCAGGAACCCACTCCTCTAAAACATCAGAGCAGCTGGAGCAATGTGGGTCAACTAATTCCTACTTTAAAGCAGTCCACAAATAGGAGGGAGGAATTAGATAGTTCAAGGGAAATGCTGTGAACATTCCTGCATTATGCGAATCAAAGAGCCTACGAATTCTCCAGAAAACTATGTCTTACAAATGTTTTTTCCTTTGTGATACGCTTAAAATATGAATAAAAAAACAGGAAAAAACACTTTACTTTGGCTCATGTTACTCTTCATCTAGTACCAGTAAGCCTCCTCCCATTTGGGGAAATACTTGCACAAACTTCAAGCCATTTTGGCAGACACTTAGTCCTTCTCACGTTTATAGTTTCCTCTCATTATTTTTTTTCTTTTATTGGCAGATGCTGTTTATTGAATGACTTCATGTCACGAGACGTTGCAGCTAATTATTTACACACTGCCACCTGCTATACTGAAGAGAACTGAAACAAACAATTATATTGGCCTTAATGATACCCAGCTCTTTTTTTATTATTTAGAAAGATTTAAAACAGAGAGATTTGCAGGAAATTGTAAATGGTAGGACAGTGGGAAAGAGTGAAATATGGGATAATTCCTGTAGATAAGGAAGAGTTGTTATTTAATCAAAATACTACATCAGGTATCATAAGTAAAAGTACTTCGTGCAGAGAATGCCCCCCTGAATGTGATAGTAATCTCTAGTAGATTATAATTACTCATGAAATTATATGTAAGATTTAACTGTTGTCAAAGATTAGATAGTTAAACCATTTTCTATACTGCTATGTTAAATTTAATCAATATATTTGTACTTGTCTAAAAAATTAGTGTAGCAAAAAACTGTAACATTTGAATTGTAGTGAAGTATTGCAGTAACACTCAAAAAAGGACCTAAACCTCTTTTGTACTTAAAAAAATATGTGAGTAAAAATCAAAGTTGTGACTTCCAAGAAGTGCAGTGCATGAATACCACAGTTGGAAGGGCATAACATCAGACACACATTTATTTCTCAGACGTACTTTTGTTTGTTTTTTCTTTTCACAGTAGGGTCACTATTATTTTATACAGCTTAAAAATCATAGCAAATATATTTTATACTTATGCTACTTTCTCATGCTATAATAGATGGTTGTGTTATGTTACACCACCATAATTTGCTCTTTATTTATTATATTTTCCTCTACATTTCTTAAATTTACTACATGGATCCAGTTTTACTCCCAGAGATTATTAAAATTTCATTTAATCTCCTTGGAACTAATAATTTAAGTAATTTAACAATTTTTGAAAGGGCAGTTTAAGGTTTTTAGGTTAGCATCCTCACGTTTTACGATCCTCCCCTGACCAGACTGCAAACCAGCACTTAACCCAACACAGACCTTCGTCAAAGACCAAGACTGTAATTCAAAAGCCCCCCTGTGTGTTAGTTATATGGGCTCTCCCCCAGTTTACTTCCCTGTTCCGCGTGACTGGCATGGCGTAGACATGGGCCCTCTTGTCTGATGGGCTCCGGTTGCACTGGCAATATAAATCTGCTGGAGCTGTGGAGATATAACAGAGCAGTCACACACACATGCATAAAAAGCATTTACATATATATATATACTGGCCAGGACTTTCTTGTAATGCAATGTATGGTGTCTTTGCCTTAGATTCTGGGTGGTTGAATAGATATAAACATTGACATACACATCTACATGAGGAAATACACACAGGAGCTTTAATGCATAGAATGAAAATGAGAGAGAGAGAGAGAGAGAGAGAGAGAATGCAGGGGGTTATGAGAGAGGACGTCTGGGGCAATAAAGGCTGGTACCAGCGTTCAGAGTTTAAGAGCCAACAGGGCTTCGGATATGAATGTCGCCCGAGCATGGCAACCTCTGACCTCTCCCCAGAAACCCCTGTGGGGTGCAGCACAGTTATTGTCTTCATCTTTCTGGCCAACTCTCCCTGACCTCCTCTGTCTTCCATCTGCACAAGTCCATTACATCCATTTATTTCATCGCAACAACCCCTCTGCACATAAACTGCTCCTTTTCTCCTCTCCACTCTATTCACTCTCTGTCGTTCTCGTTCATTCATGGCCCGAAACAGAGCCATCGATTCATTGGCCGGACATGACCGTATTGTGTTAGAATGCGGGGATGAGAAAGGGAGAAAGACAGAGAGTATGCTTGGCTGTTAGGGCGACAGTGAAAAGCGGAGCGCGGTCCTGAGGTCAGCATGGAGGACAGAGGATGGGTGTAAGCGGGATAAACATGGGACCGGCATTAGATCGCTCTGTGCATTGTAGGACATTTGGACCTTCCAGGCAACTGAAACTATGGCTCAAAAGGACTCCACGCTGATTTAAGACCCATCAGTCATCCACTGTAAGCTGGAACAGATTTGGCGTTACATGTCATGGGAAATGGTCTTCCTTCTGCTAATTCAACACCCATTACTCATCCAATAGGGAACAAACATGAACAAAGACTTTATATTGTATGTGAGAGGAAGAAGGCCATCCGAGGGGTGTTTAATTCTCTTTACAACATTCTGATTTGTTTCTTGGTTTTTGGTTGTCAGTTTTAATGGTTTTTATATTATTTCAGGTGTTACCTACATTATTGTATTGATGTTTTTATCTGCCCTGTGCAAAATGGGAAAAGCCTTTCAGAGGTCTTTTTAGACAGTTGCAGAAGGGAGCTGTAGAGCTGAATTCTCATTTGCAAACTTATAGGACTTATTAGAGTACAAGGACTGTTGCTGTCAGGATGGAAGCTGCTGCTAGATCCAAAGAGACAGCACTGTCCTGCAGGAAGATGTTTCAGCAGGGTTGCAATGGAAAAGGTTTGGCATCAGGATAAAGGTTACTTCTACAAAATGAAACACTTCTTGTATACTCATATTCAGCTTTGTGCGTGTTAGTAAGCCTTTTACAAGATCAGAAAACTCGGATGACTTCGCAATGGACACGCAGCAGGACGTCACAGCAGGGGTAGAGACCAATGAAAGGATTCAACAACAAATTGTTTTTTAGACACTGGATCTCTATCCCTGCTATGATCTTCATCCCTTGAGGGAGATCCAAAGTTTTCCATCAGTGTTCATTTAGTGGCCCTACACTTAATCGTGACATCACCTCGCTACATGACAACAAACAGAACAAGATGTAACTGGACAACCTTTTAGCTTAGGGACCATCAGCTACACTCTTGGCCTCTCTTTCTTCCTCCACATCCAACTCCTCCAAGACCTCCTTTTTCCTCTCAGGTCTCCTGGGACGAACAAGTCACAGATAAAGGGGGAAGGAGATTGTAAGTTCATAGTACTGATGATATATTTGTGAGTTGAGCCTAACAGTTTGACATTCTAGCTTAGAAAATATGGACAGAAAAGATCGATCTAAGCCTGGCAGCCTTAATTTTTCTATCAGGTATAACAGTTCTCTCTGTACCACCAGTTCTTTACTGAAATTACATTATATGTTTACTACAAACTTTGTAGGATCAAGTCAGGCTTAAATTCTTTCTTTGTGTTTGACTTGGAGTTATTAAAGGTTTTGTCATTGTTGTTGTCAGTGTT
This sequence comes from Acanthurus leucopareius, assembly GCA_029814765.1. Classification (NCBI taxonomy): domain Eukaryota; kingdom Metazoa; phylum Chordata; class Actinopteri; order Acanthuriformes; family Acanthuridae; genus Acanthurus; species Acanthurus leucopareius. The sequence continues at coordinate 4,106,606 of JAQMCX010000003.1, read as the reverse complement.
CAGATTTGTCTTGATGGAGTCATCTCCTTTATTTTAGAGGACATATTCAACTGCTGTATTGAGACTCTCCACTGGTGATTCTTCCCAACAACAGATTTTCGAAATGTGTAATCTCTCCTTTCCCCTCTCGGCTATTACAGTGAAAAAGAATGTGTTCTTAGTCAACCTGCCTACTTAAATTAGGATTGAGGACTTCCATCTCAACCCTGCCCCGGTCAGCCCTGGCAACACATACTCCAGTGTATTATGGGCTATGAAGCCTTGCAGCCTAATGAAGATGAGGTGAGGTGTGATGGGAGATGAAGTCATCAGGCAAGGGGAGGCTATGGGAAAGCACTAGTGAGAGACATAAATCAGAACGCATTGTCTACGTGGGTCAAAAGGATTGTGACTGGGTGGACAGGAAGGGGTGACGAAGGTTCAGAATAGGGCGGTGGGAGAAGGGGGTCAGTGGTAGGGGATAAGAGATGTGAGGGAGATCAGGGTGCGGTCAGTGTGATGTAATCCGCTGGACATCTGTGCGTCGATGACGGACAAGACACGCCGTGTTCCGGCACCAGGACTTCTCAGTCAGTTACACACACACACACACACACACACACTTACACACATATACACACCTTCCTCCCCCAGTGAGCTGCAGTGCTGTCCCTGTCTGGGAGCCAGAGACTTGGTACTAATGAGACTAAATGAGGCTGGAGCCTCTCTGTGAGGAGGTCACAGCTTGTCAAACAGTCAGTCAGGCAGCTGGTTACAATATTGGTCTGAGTATGCCCACCAGTTAGCGACCTATTAGATGTTGAGGAATTCAAACAGTTAACTAATCAGTCAAACAGCTATGGAAACAGTCACAACGCCTGTTGTTCATTAAACTAGTGGGGCTTTCAGCTTATTGAGAGTTTCCAAAAACTAGCTAGCTAGTCATCATCCAAGTGGTTCAGAAGCCAAAGGACCACTCAACTGTTCTGTCATTGCAAAAGCTAACAGCAAATCAAAAGGGTTGCCCAATCAATTAATAAATAAATATGCTGGTCTTCCCATCAGTAAGCAGGTTAGCTCATTAAATAACAGTAACTAGCTAGTAAGTCAACCAGTAAAAACGCTAAGTGGTAAATAAAGCATCCAGAAGCCTGCCAGTCACCATGAGCTGAGTTTAGCCATGCATGTGTTGATTAAAGCAAAGGGAGAGACGGAGGGCAGAGTGAGTGGGGGCAGGGGGGCAGGTCATCATGCTTATGTAAGGCAAGAGCTAGGCCAGGCAAAACTGACACAGACCAGGTCTTAGATTGCCTCAGCATGGGGCAGAAATGTGCTGACCAAGGCTGTGGGTTGATTGAGAGTCCAGGGGGGTCAGGGAGATTGAATGAAGTTTATTTGACTGTGGGTAATATAGGCTTTCTTCAAAAACAAACAGGACTAATTTTGTTTGCTGTGTGTTTTAGCAGCTGTGACCTCCTTTAAGACTATGCTTGACCCCGTCCTTGCAGCTTAGGGGATTCCAGCTCCTCAAATGTCCAACATTGAGTGGACCCCAGATAGATATGTGCATTTTTTTCTGATGTATGTTCAGTGTGTTTGCATTTGTGTAATGTGTGGCTAGGGTTACGTATGCTCTGTGTGAATTGAGAGGTCCTTTCAAGGTAAGGTGATGTCCTTGGTGCAGGTGCAGGATGGAAAGATATACTGAACAATGGTGAACACACAGTTAGACTCATACATACTCACACACACACGCTAGATCTCTTAAAAGCTCAAATAACAGAGACAACGCAGTCACTCTGGCCCTTTTTTAAGCCAAACCAAGACTTGGACCAGACTATTCCCATGACTTAAGGGCTGGGATGATGATTACACTGTTGCTATGGAGATGCTTCAGATGACAAAATATTGTCAGTGAAGTATTCATGACAAAGTATTGCAGCAGATGTTTCATGACCAAAGAATTGTAGTAAAACTCCTAATGGATGTTTTGACATTCTTCCTTGTACATTTAAAATCACAGAAATTAGCGCAATGACAAAAGATTTGTCATTTGAAAACTCATTTGGTTTACATTTCCAACAGACAGTTTTATTACGCTCATGAATACCAATGAATCACCCAACTCTATGTATATTCTTTGACACACACACACAGTCACGTACACCGATTAAGGCGCAACTACAGAAGGCTAAAGCTTGCTTGTGAAAAAATGCAAATGAAGCTGCTGAAATACAAAAAGTAAAAGTAAAAAAGTAAAAGTGGCTCAAAAAAATATGATTTTAGAGAGAAGTTGGAATGATAGTTACAATGAAAAGGCAGAAAGCAGTTTTAGTTTAAGTTTAAATGTAAACAATCGATGAAGTTGACTCGTTAATTTAAGTGTGAACACTGAATAAAGTGTCACCTAATACAAAAGTACTGAAAAGAGATGTATTGTCAGTTAAACTGTTAAGACTACACTGACCTGGAAGAGTCATTTAAAGGTCTGGCATGGTGGTGGAGCAGTTTCCACTGTCGTCCTACAGGAAGAAGGTTCTGGGTTGATAACCAGCCTTTCTGTGTCAAGTTTGTATGTTCTGCCCTTGTCTGTGTGAGTTTCCTCTGGTTGTTCTGGCTTTTTCCCACAGTTCAAAGACATACAAGTTAGGCTGACAACTCTTAATTGCATATAGATGTCCCCTTCACTGGTTATTTGTATCTTTGTGTCATCCCTGTGATGAACTGGTGTGTCCTTTTCAGTGTGTATCCCGCTGCTTGCCCAGTGTCAGCTGGGATCAGCTCCAGTTCCCCCACAACCCTGTGAAGGATAAGTGGATACAGATGATGGATGGATATGTCAATTAAACTTATAATATCTAACATTTCTATGACCGTGTTGAGAAACTATTTTATTGAGTTGTGTACTTACATTTTCCAAAATATTACTAACAGTGTTCAAACGCAAAGAAGCCTGTTATTTAATTCAAGCTAACATTATGATTTATTTTGTAGCCTGAGTAAGACCAGTCAGACAATGAAGAGGGAAGTCTGCTAACATGACTTAATGAACATTAATGATACTATTGATATGTGACCCTTTCTTTGAACATTTCTGTTTGAGTCAGGCGATAGATTTTAATCTGCAATGGTGGCTTTAAAACAATGAAATAAAGAAATCCCATGATCCCATACTACTTCATTACATCATCAAACTACATCTTTTGTCTTTATTGTTTGATAGGGAGACCTCTAGTGGCACAAATTATAGAAAATTATATATTGTTTGTCCAAACTGAGGTGCTGAGGGAATTTAGTGTTACTAAAAAATGCATGAGAAAACAAAAAAACATACCAAGCTGTGACTCCCGACACTGGCATTGATGTTCCAACCCATTAGAATTTAGCAATAAATACCACATTATGACATAATTACTCAGCCTCCGATTTGATCTCAACTACACAGCTGTAAAGTTTCATGAATGCATCCAAACGGACTTCTCTCATGTCATGTGTTCCATTTCACTAAACACTCTGTTTTGGCATCAAGGCTGAAGTGATCCCATTGCAAGATGGTCCAAGAGTGGAGGAGAATGATTTATACAGTGGGATACAGTGAAACACGACTTCACATGAATGTGGCCAGGGGTTCAAAGGGGCCAACGAACCGCACCCATCCTCCAGCTTGGTTTGTTTTGATGTCAGCTACTCACTCGTGACTGAATCTTGCATGGCTGTAATAAATTCTTTCCACAGAAATATAAACACCTGGCAAAGTATAGTTTCTGTAGTGGTTCCTGCTGCAATAGGTGGCTCCAGAAGCATATTTTGTCATGATGATGCACAGTAACACACATGCAAACACACACGCACACACACTATGCACTCTGATGTTGCAACAAGTCATGACTTCTTAGTCACCTCCTGTACATTTTCCATAACCCGAACCCACTGCATTGCATCACTGTGTGATGTATCTACGGAGGAGTCAATCTATGTGCAGTGTGAGAGGTCAGAGGTCAGATCTGTAAAGGTCCAGTTTTCATTCTCAGTAACCCTCCCTGGAACAGGGAAAATAATAATGGAGCAATAGCAGAGGCAGTTTCTCCCAGCAGTTACCATTCCTGATAAAAACTTTGACAATTACTCTAGATGATTCATGTTTTTTCATTTGTATTCATGAGTGTTTGCTTCAACAACATACCACAGCATCAAGGTTTTTCTCTGTAATATGGACAACAATCAAAACTAGGTCATTCATGTCAGCATTTTGATAAATATGCTCTTAAGTCAATAATAGAAAAGAGCACACAGAGGCAGATGGACTTGTTTTTTTTTTATTTTCCCGTCTACCATTCTCTTTCTTTTTCCCCTTTTTCTACTTCTTCATTCAAATCCTACTAATTAAACTTTGAGAGCCTGCAGGGCTTCTTCCCCCCTCCCCTCGTCATCTCCACAACTTTCTCACAGGGAACATAAAGAGCCGGAGTGAGAGAGAGAGAGAGAGAGAGAGAGAGAGAGGGAGGAGAGAGAAGAGTGAGAGAGAGTGAACAGAGGGGGGATTCATGGCGGCTCTGCTCTGCTTCTTATCAGTATCCTGGCTCTGTGAGTGAAGCTCTTCAGAGGAACTCCTCACCCCTCGATACCCAATACGCCTCAAAAGCTATCTCTGAATCCCAACTGTGTGTGCTCACACTTGCACACACACATGCAGATATACTGTTATATTGTACACGGACAAATACACAAGGTAAAGGTAAAGGTAAAGTAGGGCTCAACCAATGATACTTTTCTTAAATTGGTTTGTTAAATTTACTATTGTATTTCTTTCTATAAATTTTGCAAAATTGGCTTTTAATGGCTTACAAGAGCCCGAAGAATTTGTGGAAAAGTCCAAAATCTTAATAAAATGTTCATTTTATTTTTGTGCAAAAGGGACAAAGAGTCTTTAACTTGCTTAAATAGATGGAACTTTGACATAATTTAATGAGAACTCCTCAAATGAAGGTCATGTGATGTGGTTGAAAGCTCCAGAACAGATGAGTGAACCTTGTGATGTGATTGTTTGCTTGCACATATTCAATTAATAATATAAAACAGAGAAAAAAGCTGTGTTTTTTTATGCTGACAAATGACATAACTGATTAATCTATTATTACCAATTCATTTTCAACTGATCAAACAACTGTTATCTGACCAACTGTTTCAGTCTCACTTCAAACACGCATAAATACATTATACTGGTCACTACAGACAAATAGAGTTCAGATCTTCCAACAAGAGCATATCACCTGTGACAGACTCTCTCTGACATTTATGAAGCCACAGACACACACACACTCAACAAAGTGCTTTTCAGTTACCATTACAAGAATGAGATTAAAATGTTTGATGTTATGTTGCATTCAGATGGAAATTCTGCTGGCACCATTTATATGTTTGTAATACAAGTTTACCTGTTAACTTTGGTCAAATTTGATCATTAAGACAGAGGGTTTTTAAGAGAAATTTGTTGATTTATGATTGTTGAATGATGACTAAGAAAACAGACAAAGTCATGTATATTGTATAGAGACACCTGAAGAACTTAAAACTTGGTGATAATTCTACAAATATTTGTGACTGTCTTAATGATTTGTGTGCTATAACTGCTTTTTATGATTAAGCTGTCTTGTGATATGTTTTTTGTCCTCATGTCTCTAGTTGAAGAGCTCTACCTCTCAACTTCAACACAAGTTATTTTGCCCTCACACTCAAACCCACTATCAAACTTACATTCAGTTGCTGCAACTCGCTGCAAGCTTTTTCCATCTTTCTTTGTCTGTTTTCTGTCATAAGGATTATGTGGGGTGCCGCCTGTCTGCCAGAAATCTCCATTTTTCTACCCTTTATGGGTAGAAATGGTACTTATGGTACATCAGAATTTTGAATGACATCAACCATCTCCAACGTTTAACCAATGTCATTACAGAACAATGTCAACAGTAGCTAGCTAGTCAAGCCTACGCATCAACATTACTAACTTGATGTCAGACTAACAATAAAATGACCTGGGAAATCATGCCACCAACCACTATGTCATAATATTGATCCAGCTCTGATTTATCAAGGCAAACAACACCCCAGAACCTTATTTCCCAACACTGAATGAAACCAACATTTCATTCTGATTTTCTGATTCTCTTGCACAGTCCTCACTGATGATTATTTATCCAATTCACGGTAGCCTCTACTTAGTGGCCTGCGTGTAATGACTGGGAGCCGTTGTATAGCTATGCACTGGTTAGATCCAAATAAAAGAGGGGGGATATTGAGTATCCTGCCTTATTTGCGGTGTGGGGCGGGGGGGGGTTATATTATAGGATATTAAATGGTAATGATGGGCCTGGAAGTGCTGGGTCTATGGGAAAGTGGTTGGTGCGTCTTGCTGTGGACCGGCGTCGGTCCCGAGAATCTGGGAGCCAGGACCGGGTCACCTTGCCACAGAGATCATTACAGGGCAGAGAGGTGGTAGCAGTGGGGGTGAGGGGATGGGAGAGAGACTGAGATGCCAGACCCAATCGACATTTTGCTCCCCTCAAAATCCCGAGCGCTCTTCCATGCTTACACTCAGAGTCCGATGACTGCCCAGTGCCAACCCACTGGAAAAAGAGTTAAGCCGCAGTCACTAGACTACACCAACACCAATCCCAACCAGTCGCCATGTTGACCAGGCAACCTTCAGCAACCTTGAGGTGAGCTGCACCATGACAAAGAGCCTGAGACACAAGAGGCTCATACCACAGTGCTCATCTCAGGAATGTCTGATGGGGAGATTGGAAAGAGACGATAAAGCTGAAACATGGAGAACCACAATGCATGAAACATGGAAAGGCAGGAAGGAGGGGAGGAAAAGAGAGAAGGAGAGAGGAAGAGAGACAGAGGGAGGACAAGCTCCTATTTCACTACATTCCTTTAATTCAACCAGGCAGTCAGCATATTAAAGACAAAGCCCATAGTGAAAGCTCCCCACTCTGTGTGTGTGTATGTAAGTGTGCAAGAATGAATGTGTATCTGTTGTATCCAAAAAAAATATTTCTTTCTCCTTCAGTCTGAGAAACATACAACTCCAGCATGGTGTGTTATATAAGCAGGCGTGTTTTTGTTTATGTGTGTTAGATAATATAGTGCATCACACTGCGTTAGAGTGCATGATGCATGTTTGGTAGTTAGCTCATGTGTATACAAGTCTTTCAAACATAAACCACAGTCTCCTCTACAGATGTATATGCTTGAGGTTTGCTTCAGTTAAAATAAGTCCTGACGTGTTACTGGTAAGAGAGTCTATAATTTAATCTGCATGCAAACATCCTGCAAACATTTTTAAAAAGGTAAAGCTCAACATTTTGGTAAATATGTTTCCCAGTGATTTTGAAATTATTGGAGACTTCTGGTTAGCATGATCAGGTGTTGATAAGTCAGCTGCTTAGAGAGATGATCAAAACCTCCTCTTTTTTCTGGAAAACCAAAATTTTGTTCACTGAGATTTTTTTTTTTTACGTTTTATGTGGAAATATGATTGTCTGACTGTAGTCTTGCCCTTTTGAACCTCTTAACAATTCTTCCACATTCCTAAAGCTCAGGAATGAACTTGGTGAGTACAGCGTTACTACTGATAATAGGAATAAATTTAAATAAATTAAATATGACCTAGCTTTACATATCAACTGGGGGCAGGAGAAACAGCTCGCCTGCCTTTATAATGGTAAATATTTCTTACAGGACACCGTGGGGAAGTTTGAAACTGTTACTTGGACTGCAGGGGTATAGTGTGTAAGATAAATAAAAACAAAATACATGCACACATACACAGTCTAATGTGCTCTCATGAGAACTGTAGTAATCTTATAATCCATTTTAGAGAGCTGTTATATCACCAAAGAATTTTAAATGTCAGCAGCTACAACTGAGTCAAAGTCACCTGAGGCTGATAAAATCACTAAATCATTTTCAATAAAGTCACTGAAGGCTCATCACCGGACACCACAGATACATTTACAGTCCCTACACTGATATCACGGTTAAACCATGGGAGATAGCACTGGAGAGCTATAATAAGGTCACCATAAACTCAACACTGCATGTGCAAGACACATTGTAAAAGCACATCAAGTCATAATGTTATAGGAACAGTACAGTAACTGCATAGGAGATTGGAGAAGACCATAAAGTACCATATGGTGACAATGGAATTGACTGCTGAGTGTCTTAGAAACATTATATGTGATAAAAACCTTTCACGGTTATTGATAGGTCTATTACAGCGATGGTGATAGCACAGGAAATTAAAAAAGCAACCATTAAGTACAATCTAATGTCTTTGATTTCATTTTACAGTCACATTGTAAATGTCTATAGGAGTATTTGAATGAGTTTTCCATATGGGGAATATGTCGTGCCAGCATTCCTCTCCTCTCCTTTTTTTCTATCCTCTGCTCGTATCAATTCATCGTCACGGTGAACCCAACCGTCCAACATGATCCCATATAATTAAGCAGGTTGAAGGCAAACTGATCCCCTCAGAGAGCCTTGTCTTCCATACATTCCAATTAAAAGCGATTACACACAGTGGTCTTTTACTGCTAAGAGGCCTCTGTCAACTCCTCATCACCCCCTACCCTTCATCCACCCAGCAGCACTACCCATTCCCAGGGTTTCAGCTGTCACCCGTTGCCTCAACACATCAATCTCAATACAGATTTTTTCCAGCGTTTGTTTTTTTCTTTTTTCCCCTCAAGCAAGTAATTGTATGTTTTGTGTTGTTTGCGTGTGCTAGGCTAGCTCAGATATATTTCCCTCATTCGGTCACACTCAATTCTTCTCTTTTACATCCACAGCTTCTGTTTTTACAATTGCTAATTCACGTGAATGAGAGATGTAGAATCATGTATATTCACTCTTAAATGCAGGCCGAAACAAAAGCTTGAGCCAGGCAAATCCTTAAATCTTGTCAACTTTCACTCAAGGCCCCCAACCCCCCAGGGCCCACTACTCTTCCCTTCCTTATTCTTTTTGGAAATGCTTGCTGGGAGATGAATAGAAGCCCCACATTTCCACATGAAGTGAGCAGCCAGCAGCGATCCTCTCTCCCCTGGCAAAGTTTACTTTTCTTCTAGCTGTGAGAAAGCTTGGTGGGACTGTGGTTATGAATATTCATGCTGGAGAGCTCCTTGTCAATCAGTCAACGAGAGCTGAGGGATTTATGTCTCCAGTGGTCGAATTTTGCCATGGAAGGAATGCCTGATAATTCAGGCTTAGGCCATTCCATTACTCACTTCTGCTGTATTTTGTTTTGGGCTATATTTATCAATGGCTTTCTCTTTCTACCAGCAAGCACAACAGCTACATGCCTTCAACTGTTTTGCTTCACATGGACCATCCTCATATATGCACATATATCCATTCATCTCTATAAAGGGGGAGTTACTAAATTGTTCAATTATATCCATGTCTCCAGTGCTGATGTGTGACTGATTTTCAACATTAATGGCAGCACTGTTATTAAAGTACATGTGAAGAGCAGTCATAATAAACTACAACACACCTGTGCTTATTTATACCTCACTCACTCACTTACTGCTCACTTGAGTCTTCTAAAAAATTAAGTATTTTTTAAAAAAACAAATAATGTATTGTTAATATCCCTTATTTTTGAGATTGAAGTATGAAAACAGCATTAAAACCAGCAATGAAAACCAGCTACATGTTGAGAAGCTGCTAGTTCAGCTCAGAAAACATCCACCATTAGATCTCATAGCTATTTTAACAATTCATCATTCATCACATACCGAGGAAACCAATTCTGTATTCTTGCTAAGGTGAAATTAGGGGTATCAGAGGAGAATCCTGGTGCAGTTAGGTGTTGGTATTTTACAGGCTGAGTTTCACCTCTTTCTAAATGATGACAGGAACTTATTTGGAAACCTTCATGTATTGCCAGCGGATCTGAAAATCCAAGAGCCCCACTGGAGCCTTTTCCCAGACAATGTTTTACCACAAAACTCAGCCAGTATGAGGCAGCATGTTTGTCAACCTGTAAGTTTATTTTTCTCTGTGTTTTATCCATTTACTTTGTCCAAACCAATGGTGGTAGTTAAGGTCAGCCTGCCAAGTTACAAGATGATTCAAATGCTGACACGACTTTTTTTTTTTTTGGTTTGGGGTTTAACGAAAAGACTCACAGCATCATTACTCAAACAGTCTTTCAGGGAGAGAGGCTGCTGATGAGGTTTATGTGTTTGATGAGTGGTCAAAGCTGCAGACAGGCAGCAGAGGGGCAGTTTGAGATGAGGTGGATCCATATGTACTATATAAAGGCAGAGGCGTGGAGTTACATTTAGCTAATGTAAAAAAAATAAAAGGGATATTTCTCATGGAAAAAAAACCCCAACTATTTGTGTGCTTTTGACTCTCTGCACCATTCTGTAAACTGCCACATTAAGGGCCGAGGCCTTACGGCCACTACGTGGATTGGTCGTGCCGTGATTGCTGATCTTAGCTGTGCCTTCTGCTGTGGCTCTGCTTGATGTTCAGAGCAATTATTATTATTATTATTATTATTATTATTATTATTATTATTATTATTATTATTATTACTGGCATTATTATTATTGGTATTTGTACTAGTATTATTAATAGTATTGTGTATTGTGAATTTCTCATTGGAGATCAATAAAGTATCTATCTATCTATCTATCTATCTATCTATCTATCTATCTATCTA
>JAQMCX010000003.1:4055875-4095786 GCA_029814765.1 Acanthurus leucopareius | reverse complement strand
ATCTATCTATCTATCTATCTATCTATCTATCTATCTATCTATCTATCTATCTATCTATCTATCTATCTATCATTATTATAAAACACTTACATATAGCTTACCTCTAGTTTAACATATAGTTGTATCTTAGCTTTTGGCTTTGCTTTCTCTTCCCTTTTCTATCTACCTGCAAACAAAGAATGTGAATTGCCAGATGTTACAAAGTTATTGTGCAAAAAGTGCTTTGACTGTCTAAATCAGCCCAATTAATTTATCAGTTAGTTGAGTTTAATCACCCTTTAGACAGGACTATTGTACATCATAAAAATATTACAGATGTAATAAAACTTTATTGATGCCTTCTGGTTTATGAAAAGAGCAGGAAATACACAGTCTTGAAATGCACAGAGAAATGCAATGAGCCCTGTAAAATGAATCTGCATGACAGTATTACAATTAAAATGTCAATGTGAGTATTTTTCAAAAATAACTAAGTAACAGAACATTCATAAGAGCATAATCAAAGTAATGGCCAAGAACTTTTTGAAGCATCACTCACCATGGACCCTAGCAAACAGGTCACTGAGGTGTGTGTGGGACAATGGCGAAGAAAAAAGGGGAGCAATAATGAGCACAGCATAGTAAAGGAAGATAAAAAGGAGAATAAAATGGAGAAAGAAAGTCAGAAAAAAAGCTCTGCTGGGCACCACTCACAGAGGCATAAATCTAGGCACAATCACAATTGGATTCAAATGCAAATCTAGCACGGAGCACCGAGTGGAAAGGCCAGCCTCAATTTAGCCAAGCCCCAGTGTGTGTATACTACCCCCAACCGACAGGGACACTGCTTTCTCCTCATTGTTTGTCTCTGAGTGTGTTCACATTTACAGGCATGCATAAATAAGCTCATCATCATTTTTTTAGACATAATTGACAGTCTTCAATTTTGAGATGCTGCTGAAGGATTTTAAAGAAAAGTTATTCAAAGAGTTTACTTTCTGCACAAAATCTTTCACTTTTAACATTTTAAGTTTTGAGTAAAGGCATGTTATTAGAATTAGAAACTCCTAACCTAACATGCAACCTCTATGTGTCCGTCCCTGCCCATCCCTGTTCTCCTCCTTCTGTTCCCACCTCCTAGCTCCTCCAACAAGGGAGTCAGAAATGAACCTGAACTGATTGAGAGTCAAAAGCAGTTGCCGGGGCGGGTTCAGTGGGGCAGAAGCAGTTGCTGGGGCAGCGGAGTTGGTTGGTTACCGAGGAGGAGGGGGGTGTTTGGTGGACGAGGGCAGGGTTGGTAGCCCCGTTGGTTGCCAGGGGGCAGCCCGTTGGTTGCTTGGGAGTCCTGTAGCAGTCGGGTGAGTGTTAAAGCCATTAGGAGGCCTTACCATATGAAAGGCCGGGTGGGTGTGGTAGGGCCGAAGATGAGTACTAGGAGGATAGCCCCACTGTCAAACAGCAGGAGTTTTACAAAAGAGGCTTTCACTGGGCTATTACTGCCCCCCTGCTAACACACACTTTCACAAAACCTCCACCCTGCACTCTCATCCCAGCCGGGCCCATTCAGAGCCAGCTACCGTGGTCATAGAATAAGGGAATTCCCCCTTTAAGTAAAGGAATGACAGGTCAAACAGAGAGGAGAGGAGACTGAAAGAATAAAAGAGATTACTCAAAAACACAGAGACCAGCCTGCACAGAGCTGTGTGTTTTCCACTAAGTTGGCATCCTGAATCTAGTTGGAGAGGTCCCCCAAGACCCCTGTGCAACCCCTAAGGAGAGGCTCATTAATTGGGCCACTGCCCCTTGGCACTCCTCATCCTGCCAGGGAGTAAAAAATCTTCTAGGTACAAGCAGAGGTACTGTTTACCATGCAGTAATGAAAAAGAAACACACAGGAAACTAAAAATAGACTTAGAGGTATCACAGCACAGTCAGGAAAGGAAAATTGGGCATGTATAACTGTACATTTATATGAGTGTGTGTGAGTGTGCGTGTGTGCGGACACACACAGAAGCAGTATGGGCAACTGTGGGGAGAAGCAGCGATAAAAGTCCGCCTCTGTTTCCTGTCCTTAACAGGCTAATGTTGGGGATTTACTGGCCTTTTATTACGATTGCTCCAATTAGCTGTAAAGCAGCACAGATCCAGGCAACTAACTGCCTGTTTGTCCGTCTCTCAGTTTCAGTTTCACTGACTTTTTTGTTTTTATAAAGGCTTCTCTGCAGTGAAAACATAACAGAAACTTGTTTTTCATGAAACATTGTAATAATACAGTAGTATGGATAATAACTGTGATTCTGTGTTCATTTAACATCTCATTTTCATAGTTTTGGTCATCTATCAGTCATTATGGTTCTCACTGAGTTAATTGCTGCAACCTGGGAACACAATGCTAAAAAAAAAGGTAAAATGGGCAAAAGGTAACCAGTTGAAAGGTAAGGTAACTCAAATTACAATGGAAAAATTTTATTATTACTATTATTATTATTATTGTGTTGTTGTTGTTGTTGTTGTTGTTGTTATTTATTTGAAGAGCTTATTTTATTGACTTACACCTAGATTACACTCAAAACATACATATACGTAGACAGCTGCAGATGCAAAGAAGTTTTGTCCATGCTACTTTCTGCGTGAGGATGTGTTCCACACATGATCCGTCTATAACAGCATTGTGTAGTGGCTTCATGTACCTGACTTGTACTCTGAGGTATGGGAATATCAGCACATACCATGCACGTACAGGCCTCCAACAAAAACATTACTTCCCTATCAGATTCTTGCACTAATGAAGAAAGTATAATTTTAATGTAAGTCTGCAACAATTCTAGCAGCTATATGAGGCTGTACATAGACAAGGTAGTGCTTTGAGCTAAAATGCTAACAGCTGACAATGCAAATGATTACATGTTGCTGTTAAGCATCATTTTATGTGAGCATTTGCTAATTAGCATTACACACAAGTACAGCTGAGGTTAAAACTTATCCACTTAGCTCTGGACAACATAATCCTGGAGAAAAGTCAGATGATCACTCCCGCAGTAGTCTTCATCCTCTGGGGACCTTTATTTCCTGTGCTGCATTTCGTAGTGATCCATCCAATAATTTTTGAGATGTTTCAGTCTGGACTCAAGTGGTGGAACAACTGACCAACTGACTTTGCTGTTCCACGAGCCACACAGAATAACTTCCATCTCTCTATCCAGCCCTCCATGGACAATGTTTTAGTACGCTTCTCTGGATGAAACATAGAACACACTGTCAACACTTGGAAAAAATTTCTACCCTATGTTCTCTTAGCTGTGGATTAGCCACTGTAAAAAAGGACACCGGTTCTTTAAAAATACTTTGCTATCAGATTTTTGAAATATGTAATCTCAGTGCTTTTATCACCACAAATAAAATACCATTCACGTCCTCACCTCATTTTCTGCTGCAATCTCTGGAATAAATATCTCAAGACCTCAGCACAATGAGCCAAAAATCACAGTATGCACAGTTAGATACCAATAGAGATAAGTAAAGAGTATGTTTGTTTGTAATTTGGGTCATCTGCCCATTTAAGCAAGGAATGGTATCAATAGTGTTGTGGTTAAATCTTAACATGAAACTAAAACAAAGTTCAGATGACAAAATGCAAAGAAGCCATAACTGTCTCTCTGTTATGTTTAAATTTCATGTTTGCTATTAAAACATCTGTGTGCGGTGCTTGATTATGTTTGACAAGCAGATGCAGAAAGAGTTTTAGGCCAAAGAAAAAATGAAGAAGTGAGCAATTTAATGAAGAAATCCTGACTGTCTCTCTTCCTGTCTTCCTGTCTTATTCTTTAGTTTATTTCTTTCCCTGGCTCTTGGATTCTGCCTCCCTGCAGTCCAACCGTTTGTCTCAGTCCATCAGTTCTTTTTACTCCGAGCCGACCTCAGTCCAAGCTTCATGTCGGTCCAAACATCTGTGCTGAACTAATCTTAATAGAGCAGTTTTTATGTTGGTTTCGTTATACAACCACTCACCACATTTTGTTACTTCAAGACAAAATACATCAATTATCCGTCCCCATGTCAACATTGAACAATTTAAATTTTAAAGCATAACAGTCCTGAATTTTCTCTCATTTGGGAGTTTCCGTTGTTCTCAGTGGTCAGAGTTTTTATTGCTAAATAAGAAAAGAGGAAGCAGACGGTTTGGGATGTGAAAAGGGAGGAAAAAACTTTTTTTTTAAGCTTTGTTTAAGTTTCACTTGCTAATCCATCAAATGAATCAATGTTTGATTGAACTTATCTGCTCATTTCCTGACTACGAGTCAGCAGTGAGTGTATGTCGGTGAGTCAGTGCAGTGAGAGGTGTGTGTGTGTGTGTGTGGGTGTGTGTGGGGGTGTGAGCCCTGTGGTCGAAAGTATGGGGCAGTTTATAAGTCCATGCATGTGTGTGTGATAGAGTAAGTGAAGGGAGAGGGAAAGGGGTGTGTTTGACATGCTAACATGTGATTGGCTAGTTTCATTACAGAGGCAGAGACTGCAGACTCTGACCACAACGCAATAAGATTATTCCTTAAACTAATCTACATTAGTGTTGTTGGATGTCCTTCAGAAACACGCTGTCTTGGCTTTCACAGGTAATATGTGGGAATGTTCCCAAGAGCTCTTTAAAGGGACAGATTTTTGGGAAATATGAATGTTTGGGATCTTGCTTAGAGTTAGATGAGAAGGTCCAGCAAAAATAATATTAAACTAAAAGTGTAAAAAAAAACCTGTAAGACCATTCTAAAAACATGGCTTGTCCCAGCAAGACACCATAAAATGATGAAGTGATGGTGTCCAAAGGGAAAAAGAAACTAAAACCAGTCGAAGTTATGTGTCATTGCAAGTATGGTACAGTAAAAGGGGGCTATTTTAGAGTAAATGGGGACTGAATAGTGTCTTAAATTAGAATTACCTACCAAAAATATCTGTCTTTTTTCAGGAAAACTGTTCATTTTCTCAATAAAAGCAGTTAGGCATAAAACACTGAACTGAGTCATAATGTTGAGATTGTTTTCCTTAATATTATCTTTTTTATTTATCATGTATTGTTTCAGTAATTTTTTTTTACCAGATTAACATTACCTCTAACATTAGAGGAAAACTCATCAAACACACAGATCAGCCTGATCATTTGTCTTTCAGCACATACTTACTGGTTTTAATGTGTCAGAGAGACATATGACCTTATTGAAGGGGCTGATCCGAGGTTTTACTGTACACAACAGCTGACAAAGAAAATCCATCCTATGCAGCTATTTCATCATGTTGTTAAGGCAAGTTAAGAAACAAAAGCACTGGACCTTTAGCTGTTATGTCAGAGTAACTTAAGCATTTGTTGAACACAGCTGCATGTCTGAGTACACGGTTTATTGAGCTACTTGCAGAGATTTTATTTACGGACTTCCCACCCATCTTCACTTACCTTTTTTACAAAGAATGTTTTGCCACACAGTTAAACTAAACTGTAAGCTCCTGTTTTATTCCAGAAAGTTAATATAAGAAACTGTGAAGGCAATGCAGCAGAGATACTTTGCTGCATTCTTTCTTCATAAATTATCCACAATGCAAGTGTAGTGCAAATGCAAGTTCAAAAGAAAACATGAAGTAAACGTGTTTAACTAAAAGCTCTAATGCTTGCACCTATTCGATTTGATCAGAGTTATAGTGAAAGCAGACAGTTATTCACTGAGTCACGTAACAGATAGTATTTTGTCTTGTGTGTTGCTGTGGTTCACTTTGGGGAAAACCAGACAACAAGAAACTGGCATGAGACAGCAGTAGAGCAAAAAATGCTGCCAGTTTCTTAGCACTGCCATTCCAGTGGAGTCTGCAGACTTCAGTGACCTGTAGAGACACACACACAAACACACACAACCAGACACACACACAACCAGACACACACACACACACACACACACAGCAGCAGCAGCAGCAGCACACAGCAGCAGCCAGAATGATTAGTCACGGGTTCCCGTTCCCTCCCTGTGTTTATCAATTAACACTGAGAACGTGGGAAAGGGAGGCAGAAAAAATCCAAAGGGATTAAAAGACAGACTGACAGCAGCACATGTTCCCCAAATCCTTCCACTCTCTGCCTCTCTCCAGTATCTCCTTCCTCTTCATCTGTTTTTTACTCTTTTTTTTCTTTTTCTATCATCTCCTCATCTGTCCATCAGTACAAATCCTTCCTTGCCATTCTTTTTTTTTGTTTTTCTTTGGCATTTAGTCCATTTCAGGCAATAAACAAGATGCTGAATATAGAATTGGCAAAAACTGTTTGTTTGTCCAATTCTACTTGCAGCTGAATGAGTTTTTTCACATTAAGCCCCATAAAGCTAACCAGAAAGTGTTGTCAGCAGTCAGAGGTCATTGGAAAAATATGTTGTGTGCAAGTCACTTAGCTAGGGTGTTTTTGAATAATGAATGCTTGGCCCACACAGATAGAAACGATTAAACACACTCACATGTCAGACCTTAGATTAAGCAAAGCAAGGTTTTGAAGTGTAGAATAAGGGCCCTAACACACCTAACCAACATCAGAGAACTAGCAGAAATGAAAGCTGACTGTTGTGTCGCATCTTGTAGCCTGTGTTTTGGCTAAAAAGCTGCACTTGAACATACAAAGATCACAGCACACATGTCTGTTGTGTGTCTGTACAGGAGATAATTTTTCAGACCAACCAGTGGTCTGCATTTGCTAGTGAGAAAATGGAAAACTAAGACCTACGAATGCAGATACACAAACAGTTGTCATACTAACAGACACATAAACTTGCATGCTGATTAGAGAGTTTGGTAATATAACAGCTATTCTCAATTATGAAAGATAGTACTGGAAAAATGTTAATTAGGTGAAATTATAAATACAGCAGTAGAGAGCATAAAGGGCTTTCCCTGTTATGAAAGCTAGAGTAAAAAGAAACCTCATATTTTAAAAATTCAACTCAGCTCTTACATTTTTAGGTCCACATGTTCAAGGAACCCATCAGTCCAGTCAACCAGAGGCATAACAATTACTACTGGGACTGTATGTTCACAGTGAAACAAGACAACAATTTGTTTAACCCACTGCAACCAACAAGGGCCAACTCAAGTCAATGATGCGGCACACACCAGAGGGACCAGAGTGATGGACACCATCTACAGCCAGCTATCTGCTCTCTGTGTCAGGGCCTTTAACTTGGAGCACTGGTAATAATCAGAATAGAATAAAGCTATCTTGTTTTTTAACAGACATAATATTAGATGGCATCAGGCTTCAGCAAAAACAAAACAGAAAAGTAGACATAATTACAAGTTGGTGCTCTTGTCTAAACATGGTTAAAACAAAGAGAAGTGGAAAATATTTGAAGCACAACAGGGATCCCAATTATGGAGCAATTTTTGAAGCTGGGAACAGCATCATCCACGCTGACAGCTCTGTGAGGCTAGACTTTGAACTAATGCTAACATCAGTTTACATGCTAAGAGTGAACATTATAACATGCAGATGTTCAGCAGGTACAAAGTTTATAATGTGCTACTTTGCATTTTGTCCATTAAGTATAGGAAAAATAAGAGTATGCACTAATATATACATCATACTAAAGTACTATACTAAGGTAACTATATAAAATAAAAAAGAAAAGAACTTGAAACACATAAAACATATTAGGCTACTACCAATTAATTAGCACTAGGCACAAAGTACAGTTTAGGCTGATGGGGAAATAACAAGTTTTGCAGATAACTAATCATTAACCCAAGAACCAGTCCAATAAAAATTTTCATCTTATCATTTTACTTGATGAAAAGTCAAAGGATTACTTAAGCAAGATCCTCGACAGAAATAGATTTTGTGTATTAAGTTTGATTATGGTTTTATCCAGTAGAAGATGAGATTTTTCAGTCAGAAACAAAGTTACCACACATAGCACCACGCTGCTATATGGCTAAAAGTTCAGTCCAACAGATTGTGTTTACAAGTTTGGAAGCTTTTACAGAAAAGTTTTTGTAGCAAGATTATGCCATCCTCATGGTGAATATAGAGCCTTGTTGCTCCTAGATTTTCTTTATTTTCTTCCTAAACAATAACATTTATTGTAGCTACAGCAGGGCCCAGAGCTGAAACACCAAGTGACCATCAACCCACGCAGACAACCCCACCATGGGAAAGAGTTTCACCCAACAGAATAACATCTCCCTGTTTACGTTTCAAATATCTCCCTTTGAGTCAAACTGAACTTAGCCTGTGGGAGAGGAATGTGAAGGGTAGTGTGAGCATTACAGCAGTTACCGTTCGGCCATTTTGGATCACAAAGGCCCCACACGGTGCCAGCTGTTTCTTCAAGCCCAACTAAGCTCTTGGTATTGGAGCTAATTTGCCCCATGGAAGGCCAATTGGGACCAAGCTGGGAGTCAGGCTTAGATCACTGGAGCGACCCATGGACCATTAGAAAGAGCAGAGGCCATGGGGAAGTATCTTCCTCTAGGACCCAAATCTCTTCTTTCTTTTCTTTCTTTCTCTTTAATTCTTTGCATTTTCTCTTCCTTCTTTTCCTCCTTCCTTTTTGAATTTCATACTCCCAACTTTTTTGTTCCATCTTTGTTCCTGTTTTCCCTTCTCCTTTCTTTCCCTACTTCCCCACCTTTCTTTCTTTCTTTCTTTCTTTCTTTCTTTCTTTCTTTCTTTCTTTCTTTATGAAGTAAAAAGGCTGCTTGCTCTGTCAAAAAGCTTATCTATTCATTGTTTTTGCTTTTCTATATGCCATAACAAATGTTCTGTTGCTTACTGGATCAGTACAGTTTCATCTTATCATGTCATAAAGACACAGCTGTTTGTCTTTCCAGCAATGTACCTTCACTCCGTTCCTCTCCTTTCATCTACCCTTCTCTTTCTCTCCCCTTCATGAGGTCTAACACTAGTAGTATAGCAGCCAGCAGACAGTGTTGGTCCAGAGGATAACGGTGGCTCAGAGGCCTGTTGTCCTGGTTGCTAGTGTCACGGAGATGGACGGTCATGCATACTGATGCTGTTTGAACTTCTCCTAAAGTGATTATTTATGCACAGCCAGACTCGTTGGCCGAGCCAGGATTAACTTCATGAAAATGCAAAAGGGCGTGTAGGCAGGCACACACAAAAGCATGTATACACACTCACACACACGCACACACACAGTGGCGTGCTTTCATGGCACAGTGCCTAGCTTTCCCCCAAAGTCCTAGCTTCAGTGGTTTGAGGACAGGGCACTGCTTAACCCCCATGGAGCCTTCATGCTAACGTCTCCATGGAGATGCTAAAGAGATTAACACACTATGTACTTGTCTTCGCATACAATTGTGTATGTGTGTAACCTATGATAATAATGGTGGAAAACCTGCATGTGCATCTTGAACCAAATGTACTTTTCTGCCATCCATCAACAAGTAACACTAAAGGCACTGATAATAATTAATGTCTTTAAAATGTGTTTTCGTCAAAAGAAAACATGTCAGTATGTAACCTCTCATTCATTTATCCACTCCATCATTTATTTACAGAGGCCTGTATACTGTGACGTTCAGCACTCATCATTTACACAATTTAAAGTTAGGTTCCCACCAGGAACTGTGCAGAAAGTGTGTGCTTACACTTTTGAGTCTCAAGTTACACAAATCAAAATCCCAAAACACCAAGTGAACATCAACTCATCCAGACAGCTCCACCACGGAAAACATTTGCACTCATTATGGATCAGAATAACTCCATGTTTTCATTTCAAATATCCCACTATTGGTCTGGCTGAGCCAAGTCAAGGAAATAAGAATGTAAGCATTACTGTTGTTGCTGGTCAGCCATTTTGGATCTGCAAGGTCCCACACGGTGCCAGCTGTTTCCTCAAGTCCAGCTAAGCTCTTGGAATTGGAGATAATTTGACCCATGGAGGGCCAGTTGGGACCAAGCTGGGGAGTCCAGCTTATGTCTGTATTCTTGGCAGGAAATCAAGCACATTTTCAGACAGTGTTGAGCTTCATCACAGTCATGCCCTGTCACCAATTCAGTTTTTCTCACAATATGGATAATGTAGTTTTGCTGGCTTTATCAGCTTGTGACCTTGGTGAGCATAAGTCCATGATGCCATAGGAGTCAACACCTCCAAGTTTAAAGCATTGATACTTTGGGAAAATAATGGCAGGTTGGGAGCGAACTGTTGCCCAAAGTTAAGCGAGTTCAAACATTCAAGGCAGTGTTTTTAAGTGAGAGTAAGTGGAACATGGTGTTGACAAAATGATTGCTGCTGTTTTAGCAATGATGCAGGTGCAGTACCAAGATTTTCCTAAGGAAAGAGCTGGGCCTCAAAGTAACTCACTTAATTTACTGACTGATCATTAGTCAATTTGCAGTATTTTTGGCTTATGGCAGAAAGAATGAGATTGAGGTTTAAAGTGACCTTAAAATCTCTGCAGTGGGCCAAGACTCAATTGTCAAGGCAGTGTGAGGAGTTTTGATTTAAAGAAGACGCTCCAGATAGAACATCTGTTCCTTCATGTTTAAAAATAAAGATACCTCATGGTAATACAGGCATGTCTAACTAGGTAAGACCTGGAAAATGCTGATCTATGAATGCCTTAGGACTCCCCAGGAAGAGGGGAAGGTGTGGATATAAGACTTACCGTGGGCTACCTTAAATATGCTGGATTAGATTTACCTTGGAAGTCAGAAGATGCAGCTGAGAATGAGAACATGCAAAATGACCAAGTTCCAGCACACTGAGTTGGAAGACCAAAAAGGGAAAATGGGATTTGCTCTAGCTAGGACAGCTTTCATAGCAATACCAGTTAATAACAAATCATTACATGGTATTTTGGACTAATAAACACGGTAGCAACATATCTACAAATTGGGTTGGGAAGCACTGTTTGCATGACTGATAATTAATGAGACAGAAGTAGGACAGAAGTTTGTATAAATAGTGTATTCCATCTGCTTTCACTAAGACTGCAACCCAGAAATCAAATTTTTTTGGGACATAAACAAGTCCCAAAGAGTCAAATCTGGTGAGTAGCAGGGTTGGGGAGTAACAACTGTGTTGTTGAGGGAGATAAACTTTCATGCCCCTCATGCCCTGGGAGACTGCAGGTTTTCCATTGTGAAGACCACTGTTTAGTCTCTGGCTGTAGACACATGTCACATTACTTACTGGTCACAATCTTCAACAAAAAGTTTGGATCATGCTGGGCCCGGTTTTGGAGGCCTTTGCTGACCCCAGCGCAGTGCAGCTTCTGCTCAGGAGTCAGGAAGTCATAAATGCATACATACCAGTGGTCACAAAATCATGTGTAACTCAGGTGCTGATGATGATCAAGTGATGTAACTTCAATTATGTGCTCACAAAAGGCATTACTTGCACCTGCTACATACACATTATCTCTGTTTGTATGGAACAGGTAATGACTTGGAAGTTGTTGATCACACCTCATAAATGAAAGCACAAGCAGGAACAAAGGAGACTTACTTGACTTCAAATCACAGAGATTTAGTTAGAAGCTTGAAAAGTACCAAGAGCACAGAGGGACTTTAAAAAATCATTTTCTATCTGATGCATACAAAAATCTTGTGTTAAGTCTCACAACACACACTTGTTCAAGGGGGAGAAGGAGTATTGTCATGGGTTGGTTGTGGTTGATGTAATGTCCCTCCAACCAGCTTCCAGGTGGATGCAACTTTGACTCAGTATCAGAGACAGTCTATCTCAAGTGCGGCTCAGCACTACTCAGCATGTTTAAACTTTAAAATTGAAACACAAATCGGTATGGTTTGATTTGGCTTGGCCCAAAGTGTTAAAGGAAAAGTCCTATTACTGGCTGTACCCCCTGTCCTCTGCAAACACAACATCCTGGAGGTTCCAGCTCAGCACAGCTCTCCACTTCTTTGTCTGACTGTGTCTGTCTCTCCAGAAGGTGTAAGAGAAACAATTCCTTCCTCTTTGAAGTATAAGAGTATTAGACAGTGTTTTGTAAATATGGGGATAAAGAGGGGTCAGGACTGTACAAACACACACACATACACAGACTCACACAATCACACTCTATCTGCTTTGGGTAAAACAGGCAGCAAAGCTTATGAGTTACAAGCAAGCCAAGTTATTATGGTAACCCCAGAGAGGTCTTCCTCCCTACACTCCCCTCTTAGCCTTCCTCAGGGTGCTTTGAAATGAGAGAGGGAGGGTGAGCAAAGATAAACAAGGTAAGAGGAGGAAGAGCAAAAAGGGGGGCTGGGGGTCGGAGGGTGGCAGATGAACAGCATCACATATTGAAGAGTTCTCCCACTCCCCCTTGGAGAATGAAAACACACTGATAAGGATGAGGACTCCTTCCTGCATGCTGTTGAGAGGGTTGGGACGGGGAGACAAGAAGGGGGTGAACCACAAAAAAAAAAAAGAATCTGAGACAAGATAGTAGGTATAGCCTACTTCAGGATAGGAGAAAGAAATATAAGAGTTAAGAAAACAAGATGAGAAAATAGAAAGTGAAGAGTGTAATAAAGAAAGCATGATAAAGAAAAGTGTGTAACAGAAATACAGGTCATTAAATCTTGTATTGTATTTTCACCCCTCCTTCCCCTTATTCAAAAAGTCATTCATAAAATCAATACTGCATGCTACCTATGGACAATCTAAAAGGTGTTTTAACCAGGCTAATTAGCTTAAAGCAGAGGCTATTTTGTTTTTTTTATCCATTTTAAACAGATTAAGCCATGCATTTGATCAAAAGGTCATAAAAGTCAGGATACTGGCCTAGCTGAGGCTAGCTGTGACTACAAACTGGTAGCCTTTAGTTTACTGGAGTGCTGTCCCTGTTCTGTTTTATGTTGTCTCTATAGGACAGATATTCTAAGATGTTTAAACAGATAAAAAGTCAGAATTTGGTCTTATTTTGACCAGATTTTATTTGTGAGAAACAGAATAAGAAAGGGATAATAGCATGAATTTAAAAAATTAGGCTGGGCAACAAAAAGATGGAGAAGGAGAAAATATGTGAATTATAGAAGAAGAGGAAAAAAATGATGAGAAAACAAAGAAAATAGGAATGAAACAAGATAAGAAGATCAATTGCAAAACATGTGGAGATTAGATGAGAGAGGAGGAGGGGGCAAGGAGGAGAAGAAAATGCTCAAGTCATTCAGAGGAGAAAGAGGAGGAGGATTTGTTGTTTTCTTTCCTGTGTGTTGATAAAGCAGGACAGGAAGGAAGCGTCCCAGTGAGGACCAGTAAACTCCACCGACTGTGCCAGAGCCATTACCGCTGCATTGTTCTCCATCAGCCTCTGTTACTGGCTCCTGTCTTCATTATCTCACCACTATTGTTTCAGGACCCTTAGGTGATGAGCCAAACGACCTGACAACACCCACTGACAAACACACAACATCGCCAACATGCACACACAAACATGTGCACAGACACACACAAACACACATACACACACAGACAGACAAAGAGGACAGACCAAGGAAAGATAAAATAGTAATGACCATGATATGATTGCCTCTGTGTGTGTGTGTGTGCATGTGCATGGGTGTGTATGTGGGTGTGTGTGCTGTGTGTGTGTGTATTTGGGTGTGTCGACTTACCCCCCTTGGTTGAGCTACAGTAAAAAGGCCAAAGCTGGACAGATGGCCAATGTCAAGTCATTCTTCTCCTGGTGTATATCTTTATTTCTTTAACTCTCCTGTATTTGTTTCCATCCTCATTTAAAATCCTTTCAACCTTTTAAACCAATCAGCCAAACTCCATCTGTCTCCTTGACTCTTCCCCTTAGACCAAAAAGAAGTTGTGTATCTTTTTCTCTAATTTTGGTCCTTCGCTGACACTAAAGATTTTTTTACAACCACCAATAATCGAGCTTTTGTAAAACTAGATTTTTTTGTGGTGTTAGTGGTCTGATCTGCTTTTGCCAAGATGTTCAAGTGTCCTTAAGCAAGATAGTGAACCTTAAATACAACAACAAAGGAACTTTAGTCCATTGGATTTCTGTCTAATCCATCGTTTTCTTTCATGTGAGCACCTTATTGTGTGTTATTACTGAGATATTCTGTAGTGAAACACACAAGATTAAACAGGAATGCATGGCATCCAGTCTGAGTGAAGACTGCAAAGACAGTTTGACTTTCACTATAGAAATTCAAAGAATCAATGCAGGAAAAGGATCACATTTAATACACTGCAAGTATAGAATATTCAGTGTCTGTATGCAGACTCAAATGTTTAACAAACATGGAAAGTGAAAATGATAGGAGTGTGTTTGAGAATAATATTCCGTCTGTGATTCAGTCCATGCAGGGACTTCAAGTGTAAAAACACAGTCATACATACTGTGTGTCTTTCTGCAAGCAAACAATGAGCTATTAGTGGTCTGAACTGAAACCACTGCTTGTCACAGTATCCCAGTGTTTTAATGCACTTTCACTTGGCTCTTCTTAACTTGTTCAGTTTGTGGCTGAAAATGTTTATATGTTTAAACATTCCCTCTTTTTTCCTTTTTAAGGGAAAGTTTGAGCCCCTTCAGAGAGCTACTGAGATGAAGCTCTTTTTAAAGCAAGTAGAAGGAATCAGAGATGTTTTTAAAGATCTTTTCTCTTCTCCTCCACCTCTCTGTTTCTAACTATATGCTTCATTCCATCAGTGAGGGAGTGAAGTGAACAGGAGAGGAGGGAGTTGGACTGTGATGTTTTCCGTGCAGCCATAAATAAGTCCGTCCCTGCTCAAGCTTTATGGAATCCAGAGCCTCTTTATCCCTTCCATGTGTTCCCCATGAGCTAGGGCCCTGACCTTTGACCCCCGGGCCCTTGACTCGGTTATCTCAGGCCCAAGAGAGACAGTGCTAGCGTGGAGTTGATCGGGGGTTGATTATCTCATGACCCAGTTCCCTCTCCCAGCATCACCTTACCCCGATCTTCATTTCACAGGCTATAAAACACACACATATTCAGACACAGACACAGACACAAGGTGGTGGAGTCAAACTGCCACTCATGCACCATCTCCAGACCAGTCTGACCTCAGTCATTCCACAGATACTGTGTCTTCTTGTATTCTTACATCCACACACACACACGCAAACACACACACACACAGACAGACACAGTACACTTGGGTTTAACTGATCAAGTTCTATCACTCAATACAGTCACTACTCTAAAATATTATTGTTAGACTTTTAATAAATGATTTTCACTTGCAGTGCATTTATTGACAAAATGCACCAATTTAAATAATCTATTAGTCCTATTTAATTCAGACTGAAATCTCTATTAAAAAGGAAAAGGGAAATTAAATTTATAATAGCAATCAGCAAAATCAATACTACTACTACTATTACTACTAATAATAATAATAAACACAAAAAAATCGATCCTCTACTTCTCCTAGCGCAATCATTAGTTTAACATTTTGATTTGTTCAGTGTTTGTGTTGAAGACCAAATACCTACAATCTTGGCATTCACATCAGCCTCAGCTGAAGGCCTTTGTGCAGGTAACATGCTCATTAGCTTACTGTTAGCAAGTTACCAGCTAAACTACAGCTCTGAAAAAAATAAGCATCATACCTTTTGATGCCAAACAAGTTTGCCTTGCTATTGTAAGCATGTTAGCATGCTGGCTTTAGCATTAAGCTTAAGGCAACATTGTGCTTAACTGCAACCTCACAGAGCTGCTAGCATGACTGTGTTAATCTTGTTTTTGTTTTTTAAAGCAACACATACCTCCATTTTACTGGTGAGGCTTAGAGCATGTTGGGCAACTTCCCTTAATCTTTAAACACAGAGCACTTTAGAAATGCCTGTATTTCCAGCATACAGGTATGTGTCTCACACTGCAGCTGCCCACAATATTTACTATATTAAATCAACTACTACCAGTTGTAAGTCATTCTATTCATTTACACATACACAGTTAGTCTGTTGTCCTCATGACACATATAGAAGCACATATGCTCTAATTGAAAAATAGAACTTAACATGAAGAATTACATAGGAATTTCACACATCTATGTTGTGCTTAGCTCTGTTTTGATGTGTGTCTTGTGATGAAGTCTTTTTTCTTGTTTTATATTTTAAAGTGCATCCCTAGGTTCAGCTTTTCTGCCATTTATGTTGCCTCTTTTATCAAAATTTTTGATGTTGTTATGTTCACAATAATTAATCTATAATACATGTTCCTGGTGGATTTGCCTGTTGATTACATGTATATATCTACCACAACTGGCTGTGTTCCCACATACACATTGTATTCCTTTATGCTGTCTTTTACTATTTCCTGCTGCAATGGCACACTTAGCCTGAGGGAATCATTAGAGTTAATCCTATCCCAGTGCGAGCATTATGCCCCATTATTTACTTGTGTTGAGATGCTTTCCTTGCCAAGAATAAAATACTGGGGAAACAATGAATAGTTTTATGTAACAAAAAAACAACCACAAACTTAGATGTATTTAGGTACAATGTAACCAACACTAGTATCAGACTTACACTAAACTCAACAGATGTTAGCCTTAAAGCACATTATGAGTTTAGACTGAGCTTTTATATTTGCAGTTTTGGAACCAATTTTTTTTGTCATTGTTCAGAAGTACTGGTTGCATTGGGCCGTGATGTATAATTAACACATGGAAACTCTTTGACTCAATGATCCTTTAAATGTTCTCTTATGAGCTCAGTGATTAAGGAAAGTTTGTGAGCATACGTGACCAAAATGAAAGTATAAGTAGGTTTTGTGAGTAAAGGAGCAAGTGTGTGTTTGCACACTTTGTGTCAAAACAGCAGGGAGTGCTGCGGCTGCTCTGTGTCAGCAGGACACAATCACCTCTAGTCTACCTAAGCTATGTACATACACTCAAACCTATACAGCCGTCTGGCTCTTTTAGTGCCTCTTCCCATGTTGCTCTGATCTAAGGGGAAAGGGGCTAAAGCTCAAAGGTGAAAGGTCATCTTTACAGGGACAGCTCTCCCCTTACCCTCAGTTCCTAATTAGGCTTTAATCAAGCTAATTAAGCTTCATTAACTGGCAAGGGGGGCCGTGTCTGCTAACCAAGGCCAGACCTCTCCTATTAAAGCTGCAGAGAGACAAGGGTTGGGGTTTGGTGAACTAGGAAGAAGGGAGAGAAAAGAGGTGTTCCCACAAAACTGCTATTTCCTGACCCTGATGGTTCTGTTACATAACAAAAAGGGAGAGAGGGCATGCACACATGCATATATATGTGTTTTATGTATGTGAATGAATATGCAGACTTGTTTGGTTAAAATCAGCATGGCCATGTTACATCTGCATCGCAACAAGAACAGATAGTGAGGTCATGTCCTCTACAAGCCTTAAATGAAGCATAATATCTTTTATTTGTAATGAAATAAATAGAAACAAAAAGAGACTTTTGAGAGATTCAACAGCAATATGTTCCTACGTGCTTATCTGTCTTTCCGGCTATTTGTGTGTTCACTGTCCATGTGTATGTGTATGAGTTTATGTGTGTGAACCTCCTTTTGTAGTCTGACGTCCCCAGTGTGAGTCCCGGGCCGCCACAGACCTGTGGTCCAGAGAAAGGCCTCTTTGTGTCAGTATGGGACCAATCGGCCACTTCTGCACTCTTGGCTCCCCCTCAAGCCCTGGCAGACCTCCAGATCCCAGAAGCAGGCCTGGCCTTGCATCTCTGTAGTTCATCCCAGACAAAGAGCCTCTACACTGGGCTGACTCTTCTCTCACCCCCCCCCCCCCCCCCCGTTCCCTCCCCTCCGTTGCAAACTGGGTTACAACAGTCTGCCCAGCCATTAATGTTGACATCAATACCTTCCATTGATCTACATGAAATTTTCCCCACTAATGCATGATTTCCTATTGAATTATGTGATTTGCTTCTAAGTTCATGAGGAGAATACGGCCTTCAATGTTTTATTCAAGACATGCTGCATTGCTGTTGCTCTTGTTGTCATGTAGATGGTCTTTTCTTGAAAACATTTTTCTGCCTTTGAAAATAGTAACATGAATAACATTGATTTCTAAATCTATAATACTTGCTTAATTCAACTCTATTGTAACGTGTTGCCAAGGTAAGACAAAGTGCAGGTCAAATGAAACTTGTATGTGATAAAAGTTTTTTGGAAAAAGTTAAGACTTTGCGTACATAAAATTAGCATATTCTGGGAATTCTTATATTTGTGCATTTACACACATTCCAGACACCATGAAGTTGTGGTAATGCTTCTATGAGCAGGGAAAGGTAATGGCAATTAACTAGTTTAGTGTTTTCATGTCCCACATGAACTGAGTTAAATGTTAATTACATTCAAACTTGCAGGACAAAACAACACCAGCGTGACTGAGGTGAAAAAGGTGAAAGGTCAGAGGTCAACTTCCTCTCCCTCCACTGTGGAGTGAGATGTTCCAGTGACTGTCTACATCAATGTGAATGGAGTCGTTTTGGAGAAGTGCTGGCAAGTTGTGAAGGGGTACTTTTTTTTGTTACAGGGTTTTCTGGTTATTCTGCTCCAATTTAAGACATCTTGTTGACAAATTTATGTGGCAATGGTCATGCAGACTACACTGTTTGAAATCATTCATTTCGTTCATGTGGTTTTCTTGTACAGAGAGAATTTCCTAGAATTTTCTCAGAGCCCATGAAAAGCATCTAAAACTGAACCAAAACAGAACTGTTTCATTTTTAAAAATAACCTTACATCAGTGGGAGAAACAACTTTTCAAATGTGAGGTCGAGCTGCCCATGTATCTTGTATCAGTTTGCTTGTTTTGGCCTCTTGAACTCTGCCAAAGTGCCGCTTGAACAATATCCCCATGTAATATATTGCAATATACATATATTGTACATTATATCATGGGTCATTCCTGATTACAGCTTGAAGAGTTTACATTTCATAAATAAGCAATCATGCTGTTAGGAAAGGGCCTTGAAACACCCAATTTATGAAATTTTATGATGTACTGCACTTTTTTAATCATGAGTAAAACACAACACAACCTCAGTTAAAAGCACCACCTTTATTTATAACTGGAGCTGAATTTTTTTATGCTCACACATCTGGAGTGAGCAGCACAAGCTAGTCAGAGTACTCACAGTAACACGTGAATTTTTTTATGGGTTGGATTTTCCCTCATGGAGAGCTTACAGAGCCCCTCTCCTTAAGAGGAAATCAGCCTACTGGTTAAGGTTTTACCGTCTTCAGTTGCTGCACCTCAATTATCCAAATCCCAACTGATAATTAGAGTGCAGCTCACTTCTTTAGGGCGGATAAAGATTCACACCTGAGGAGAGTGATGCGACAGGCTTTTTTCCACTTCCACATCATCATTTGCCTCATTAACCTTCAGCTCCCTCCCGCAGTTTGTTGGCTTCAATGTCTTGCATAATTGGCACACACACTTGAATGCCCACACACAGAGAAAAAGCCCGAAGAGACACACACACCACATCTGTGATCAACCTGAAGGCCCTGCTGAAGTTTCCTCGAGCAAGAAGTTGAATGTCCACAAGCTCCAGGTGCAAGAACGGAAAACTGGAGGAAGTTCTACAGCCACTTAACTATGCAAGAGTCCTGCAACAGTGAGTGGCAGACGCATTAAATCTACCCACAGCTGGCAGGACACTGAGCTTCCTCACGCTGATCCTCAGGAATGTGAAGGAATTCATGGAGGACACACACACGCATATAGTGGAGCAGAAATCAAGAGTCTCCCATGGAACTCTGCATGTTTGTGCACCCTCCTCTTGGTCTAATAGCAAATCATTGCCCCCCTTTAACCCCTTAGCGTGACATGTCAGCCTTCCTCTATGCATGCAGCACAGTATATCCTCTGTGTGTGTGTGTGTGTGTGTATGAGGTATGTGGGTATGGGGATTTTCCCAAAACTTTATGGCACCTAGCCAAATAGACCTGTACATCTGGTTTGATTGCATATGTTTGTCATAGTGAGCTCAGTCATACATAAACAGCAAAGTCTTCTCCAGAGTTCCGTTAAATCATATGTGTGGACACATGCAGGCCTGAGCACACACACTCACACTTATGCATGGGCACACACATCCCATGCTGGCCAGCCTCCACCTCGTGCATAGAAAGCGTGAAGGCACGGAAAATACGCACTCACAATTGCAATTCCACACCTTTAGTGTTGTTGTCAGGCCCGTCAGACACGGCTGTCTGTGAATATGGGCAGGGCAGAGGCTGCTTACGCTGTATTGTATAGAAAATAGGGGTATAAGCTACACCCGCATGTCCATTCTCATTCCACCAAACAGATTCTCTCAGCCGTCACATCCCCCCTCTCAACAAACAGGCCTTAACCTGCCCCTCCCACCTCCATTTCTCCCACTAAAATAAAAAAAAATTGCCTTTCAGCTACAGAAAAAGAGAGATGGAAGAAGTTGGGAATGACAGATTAAGAGACCAACGCAGAGAGATGCATTTAAGTTACACACAAACCAATATGCACCACTGCCACCACTACTGCCCACTTCCAGCCCTGCGACAAACGCAGGCCAGAATGTGTGTGTCTTCACTGTGGAATGAAGAGCCCAGTTAAAAAAGCACATCTGCTGAGCATTTATTGCTTAATGACCACAGTTACATATGCATTCATGCACATGCAAGGACAAAAACAAAGCAATCACTCTTCCACTCTCTTTCTATTTCTACCTATACACTAGCTAGAGAAGAAAGGCTAACCCTATTAAAATTTTTTTTTTTTTGCATGCCAGCCATCCCACCCATCCACACACAGAGAGAAAAAAAAGAGAATGAGCCCAGTTGGTTTCACTTATTATACCAAATGAAGTGAGATTATATTACCAAAAATGGTAGGAACAGCAGGTTTTGCTTAGAGCTTGGCACATAAAGCAAGGACGCCCAAGAAAAACGGTTCAAAACAGACCCTGACTCAGTCAATGAGCAAACCAGAAAGACGCAAATCACAACTCATACACTCCATCTCATCACAACCAACCAAATCCACAAGAACTCATAGTACAAATGACAAAAAAGGGGACAAGAGGTTTGTGTTTTCAGGCAAATTTGTTTGCAGAGGGGAGGGAGGAGGAAATGTAATTACCTGGCCTGAGTTTCTCACTGTGATTGGAGGTTTAGAGGTCTGCCTGTTGGCTGCAGCTCTTGGCAGCGTCTGTAATGATTAAAAAATGTAACGATGAAATCTTAATGTCCTGTTCATGCTTTACATCACAGCACCTCCAGGAGAATGTTGCTCTGCTCTGCTGCTCCCTCTGTACTCAAGGTCAAACTTAGCCTGGTTGAAAGGACAATATTTGATTAAAGGAGTTTTATACATATTTAAACTGAAAAGACTTACACCAACTGCTCTAGTTTGGAGAAAGACGATGAAGAAGAATGAAGATGATCAGTTTACATACTGACTGTGTACACAAGGTAATTAAAATAGGACTATTTACATAACGCTCATAAATACAGTCTCTCACAGATGCATTTCATCAGAGTTCAGAGTGCAGGGTCACCAGCACTGCAGGGCCCCTGGAGCTGATTTTAGGGTTCAGTGCCTTGCTAAAGGGCACCTTAGCAGAGATGGTGGGCAATGTAGAAAATCTAATCTCCTAACAAAACCTGAAATTGTGACAGCTCTACTCTTGAATATAGGTAACTGAACTGAGTAACAAAACTAACATTAGCTTGTTAATATATGACCTGGTAAAGGTGCTTTCAAATATGGTCACACATGTCTGATGCTTGGTTAAAATGCTATACAACAATGATGTGTACAGTAGATTTTTAATTACATATTACAAAAAAAACCCACAATAAACCTCAAATGATGATCAACTGACATAAGTTAGGTTAGGATCAATCAAATATTTCCCATTCATTATCCATATTTTCAAATTTTCAGCATTTAAAGATTTACACTCAGGCTTAGGAATAATTCTTCATTACAAGATTTAAGCTTATTTGGTGTTTTTCTTCTCACCTTCAGGATTTGTCCACTAAATATTAAGCTTTGGCTTGATTGTTAACTTACTTTTGGGTCCCAGTTTCTTAAACCTTTTTGAAACCCGCTAGAGGTAACTGAGAGCTTATTAAGAACTCTCACAAAAATGAAGTAATGGATTCCTGAATAGCTTGTGAAACCCAATCCAGGTGTTTCTTGCTGCTGTTTACTGTAAGTCGTATTGAAATTAAGAAATCTGGCTGACTAGCACATCCAAGAGCACCACAGCGCTTTAATGGCTTTTCAGGGAGGAAACAGAGACAAATCAGTGATTAGTGTTGGTGGGGCTTATGGGATTGCTTGGAAATGACACTGCATGTTTTTGCAGTGTGTTACATGCATGATTATTTTCAGGAACAACCTCTCCCTGGCTTACTTTTGCTCATAATTTCTGTTTATGGCTTTCCCTTGTGTGTGCTTTTTACGTGCCTTGCATGCATAACTGTGCTCATGCATGACCATCCATTTCTTTCTTTTAATGGCTTGTGTGCAGCTGTGTGTGTGAGTGTATGTGTGAGCATGTGTGTATGCATTGTTCAGGTCAAATTAGGGTTCAGTGGTGGGTGTGGCTGCCCCCCTTTCCTCCAGGTCACCTGCTTTACAGGGCAACATTCTCTAATATTCCCTCATTCTGAGGCCATTAGAGAGGAAATGGGGCCGCCAGCTATCTGACCTTCATACCCCTTTTTCCCCCCGCCATCTCTCCCCAAACTCCCCCAAAGCTCTCAGCATCCCGTCATCACCCCACATCCACCCGCTGCCCCCCACCTCCTTCTCTCTGTGTTTTCACAGTGTTAACAATCAAGCTGTGGCCCTGAGTGTTCCGGGGGCCTAATTGGGTCCAATGCTGGCGTTGATTGTGATGGATGGAAGAGGGCTGGAGCCACGGCCCACTGTGGTCATGTCTTTCATCTTCCTTCCCTGGCCAGTTGTGCAAGAAGGGGATGGAGAAGATGGAAGGGAGGAACTTCTAAAGACTGAGTCCTAGGTGTTGAACACTGAACTTTAGACCTGTGCATATCGTTTTCATAGAGTTTCACCAAAATCTGTCTTTTGAATAACATTTGTTCCTGGAAAGAGTCTGTGAAAATTTTATAGCTTGCTCCTTTGTGGTTTTCGCTGGTGTAGATTCTTCAAGTCTGTGCAGCACAACTAAAGGGATCAAAAAACAGTCTTCTCAGGGCATTTCCGCACTTTTTCCTGGTAGTATCTGGCCCTGTTATCCTTCCTCAAGGCTAAGTCTTGTGATAGAAACTGTCAGAGGTATCGCGTCATCAGGGTGGGAATTTTTGGCAAGAACAACACACTGATTCTTCCTTGTCATGCATTAATGATGTTGCATCCACTATCTATTGATACACTTTCTGTATTGTACTCAACTGCCAGTTCTTTACGCCAAACACTGGTACATGCACGTCTTCCAAGAGCACAGAGAAACAACCATTCAGATACATCTTTCTGGCAGTTCACCTAGGAAATTTCACATGAAGCCCAGTCTTATTATTCATTAGACTGAATGCTGTTGCTGAGGGCATCCCAGAAACAGAGCCAGTGATTTGATCTGACCTTATTGTACCAGATCAAGAGATGAAAGCAGACCTGGTAACCTGGCTGCGGTTAAGTAATGAACCATTTTGAAATGAGGCCAGTGTTACCTGTGTTTGCAGAGAACTTAGGGTTATTGGCGGCTTGCGGACCATTTGCTTATCTTTGGGGTGAGTAATGTGTGTTTGTGTGTGTCTGTGGTTGCAACCTGGCCCTGGCTAAAGTCATCAATCACTGCGACCAGGGGGGGGTGGTGGACATACTGTGGCCTATTCGGGGTGAGGGTCCTTGAATAAAAAAGGGTGATAAAATAAAAAAAGAGTGCATGTAAGAGATAAAGATGTACACTGATGCATTCATGTGAAAGCTTTGGTGTGTTTCTGTGTTATTGAGGCTACATCAGGATAGTCACCCTCATTTGCTTAGTCAAACTCGTGGCTGAACTCTGCGTATGTGATCAAAATGGCTGTGGTTTGCATAATGTAACTGCTGACAACAGCAACATTATGCAGTGTGTTTACCAGACTACATAAACAAAGCATAAAGAAAGGCCTCTAAATGCACCGATCATCTTTACACACTGACTTCATTCAACAAATCTGCAGCTTCTCCTCTGCCTGCTCTTTTATCTCTAGCACCTCAACATATGTGGACAGAGATGATGAATGAGTTTTTTTTTTTAGTTTTATATAATTATATACAGTTTATAAATTTTTGACAGATATAAATTTTTGATCACACAATATATAGCACAGGATCACATTGAAGGATGTAGGCTCAAGCTGTTGCAGGTTATTAAGAGGTTTGATACAGAAACAGACAAACTGACAAATGACAGAGGAAGAGCCACAAATTTATATACACTGGGAGCTAATTAACTCATTTAATACAGGTGACACAAGCTGGAAATTAAGCAAAGACAGAAGACAGAACCATGAAAGAGACTATCAACATAAAACAGGGAATATCTACACTAAAAAAAACCACAACATAATGATCCCAAACTGAAAATATTTAATTGTAGGGAAAAATGTTGAACTTGATACTCACCACCTGCAAGCTTGATATATGACTCTGAAATGGTTGTACTTAACTCCTTTATGGAGGGCGGCAACTATAGTAAACTTGGCTCTCAGTGGTTACGATGATCCCATGACTTCTCTTCTCAAACCACTAGCAGGTCAAAGTTTCTACTTTTATTGTAAAATATTTTAACATCTTCAGCTTGGTTAGGCATAAAATTTGCTGCATGTATTCATGGTATCCCGATGAGGGATCCTGCTGACTTTAATGATCCTCTAACCTTTCACTGTCGAAACAGCATGACTTTCAAGCTCTGTATTAAAATACCTTAACAACTCTTGGGCGGCTTGCCGTGAAAACTGATACACACATTAATGGTGAATAGTAATAGTTTTTATCCCCTGATTTCTCATCTAACCCCACCATCTGGTTGAAATTTCCCTTTGTTCATTGCTTTGGTTTTGGATAAAATGCCAACAAACAAACTAGTGACATTCCCACCAGCCTCAGCTTGCCAAATATGTGCAGTATATGTATTTAGAAGTCTCTTTATTTTACATCTGCTTTCTGTAGGATGCTCTCTAATGACCCGGCCTCCTAAAGGCATCTATAATGTTTATATTAAATCAGATATTCATAACTTCATTTCTGGGACATGCAAACTGCAGTCTAGTGTTGCACAGTCAAATGTCTCCTTACTTGTACTTGATAAAGCAAGGAAACAAGATCTCCAGTACCACCTTTGCTCCTAGTAGGAGATGAGAATTGAGAAGATGTATCTTGAGATTGATAGGTAAAAATAACCAGCCTAGTTTTCTTTTATTAAAATGCTACATGCTGAATGTGATCCTGGAGGAACTTTTTGTTTGTGTTGTTAGGACAAGGACAGACTCTAGAACATTACAGTGGCACCAGGCAGGATACAGATCTAACAGAGCAAATGTTTTATAAATGTGTGTGGGGAGTGTGGCTTTGTGTCTGTATATCTTTACATAATAGCTTAGTCTTCAGGATATTTCTCAATAAGTAGATCACGTTGTCCTGATGAAGATTTTTAAAGATGTTTACAGCGCTAGTCATCCATCCTTTTAAAGCTGCAGCCACTCATTTCCTAATTTCAGTGTTTTAGTCATCGTGCATGTTGTTGCAACAGGCTGATCGTACAGCATGTGATGTGCTACTCAAATAAAAATGGCACATGACCACCTTGAGATCATCTTAGACTCTTAATGACAGTGATGGAGAAGAAATTGAACCCAAATCCCCAAAACCCCCAAAAATGAGGCTTTGTTTTGACCAATTATACTTATCAAACAGAAGAAATTAGAAATAAATGCTAATAATTGCCCTTTTACAAATGAAGAAGTTATCTGTCAGTAGCTTGTCTCTGCATCTGTTTCAGAGTAGATGAGCGTGAAAATGTTTGGTATCTAGAGGCCTCTCAGCCTCCGCTTCCTTGTTGGGGCCTGTGGAGCTTCTCAGCCCTCATTTGTTCCATATCAGAGTCATATAAACTCTCATCACTCCAGGATCTGTATGAAAATAAACAGCCAGGCAGGGAAGCAGCCGTGCTGACGTCAAGGAAGAGGACAGAATCTGATCAAAAACACGTCCAGGCAGAGAGGACGGCGACCAAGGTCTGATATGATGGCCAGGATAGGATTTTATTGGTCCAAACCCACAGTTCAAGTTATAGATTAGATTTTTATAGCTGCTGTTTAGGTGCCTTCGAGCAACACACTCAGCCCATCAGCACTTCCGTGAAGCAGCCGCCTACAGAAATGTGCTTTGTTCTGGGCATCTCCCGGGTGCATGTGTGAGTGTTTGAATGTAACCCCAGGGGAGCAGGCCAGCTGACGTCAAGGAAGAGAAGAGGATCTAATCAGAAACACACATGACAGCTGAGGAGGATAAAGAATTGGAACAGAAGCTGATCTATATTCAGATTTGGCTGTGCTATATAAAGGAAAGCAGGGTAAAAAAGTTTCAGGTTCAATATGTGTTGGATCGGATGGAAAAAAAACAACAATGAGCACAAAAACAATGAGTGTGAAGCTTCACTATCAGAGGAAGCCCTGTGGTGTGGCAGGTTTGATGTGGTGAGTTGTTAAGTGTGTATCTGTGTGTGCATGTGTGTATATGCGTGTGTGACATTATCCAGACACCTGACGACTCAACACTCTTGCATGTGGTGTTGATGGTTGTGGGCAGGGCCTGCAGGTTGTAGTGACAGGTCAGTCAGTTGGTGGGATCTGACAGGAGGCCAGTGGTTATCTCACTGAGCTACTGACAGCAGAGCATGCAAAGAAACACACAGACTCACACACACCACATGTTTATTCCTCATATTGTGTTTTTTTTTAGGATAGCCATTCATTTAGCTGAATATATGTTACGCAACAAAACATCTGGCTCTGACTACATGGACTCATGTACAATCACAAAGACATCCACTAACCAGAGTCAGCCTGCCTCCCACAAACCCCTAAAACATACACACCTTAAACACTCTGAACCCACTCCCTTTACCCTACGGTTTAGCCTCTGACCCCATCCAGACACTCCCCTAACACAAACACCCCCAGCACCTCACCCCTGACCTCACACTTACACCCAGCACCCTGCAAAGCACCAGCTAGGCATTCCATCGCTGCTCTGCTTGGCACATGTAGAGCAACGCTTTTCTCCCTCTGGCTTCCTTAATCGCTCTTTGCAGGCCACCTAAACATCTGTCAGTGACAGCCACTGGGAGAATTGGGAGAATTGTTACAATCAAACTATAATCATACAATAAATAATACAAACATTACAGCAGTGCTTGGTGATCAACTGAAATTTATTCTTGCAGTTATGAGGCTGCAACTTAAATTAAACCTACAACAAAGCCAATTATTAAAGATGTGTGGCAAAAAAGTACTTTTACAGTCAAATATATTAACATAAAAATAGTCGAAACAGCCCAAATACACAAAAAATGTCTCTAAACAAAATGTTTGTACATTAACAGTGTGTTAATATCTTTGATAAAAACATTTTGAAACCTGAAAATTACCATTCTTTGATGATAATTTTACCATGTAAAATATATTTAGTTATAAATTGTTAATGTTAAATATGAAAGGTACTGCGAAACAGATTAAAAAACACTGATTTAGTTTAGAAAAAACACACATACATGCAAAACACAGATCCCATTTTCACTTGAGGATAAATATTCAACCCAGTCTTCTAGAGAAAAACAGGTCTTATGAGTAAACACATGCATAGTAGTTATCAGAACATGATGCAGTGTACCTTTCTTTCTCTCTTTCATTCTTTCTTTCTTTGAAAAAAGAAAAAGGGTAAAAAGCAACATTAAAGTTACATTTAAAACTAGCCTGACTCAGTTAAAAACTGATTTTCAGCAGGTTCCTGTTTACAATAATCAATAGACAAGACATATTGTTGTAAAATTTAATGACATACATACAAGAAACAACAACAAAACATATCATAGTTATACAGATGTTCCTACTGAGAGGTCATTGATGAATTGGCTTAGATGGTGTATGTGGGTTTGATTAGTGGTTACACATGTGCCTCTATCAGATGGTGTGTATATGATTATTTGAAGTGTATAATAGAAGCTATGGCTGTGTGAAAAATGATCAGCTGATTACATTAAGAGATCTGGGCCTGACTTAAACAATGTATTTAGTTGTCATTAATGCCTGCTCTGTTCTGTATCCCATGGGTGGGAGTTTTGCTGCTCTCCCTGCCTTAGGCTCTTCATGATGCTCATGGAAGGGCAGGAAGCTCCCACAACACAGACATTCTGCCAACTTTAATTTATTTTCTTTTATAAGACTGGTCCTAACTGAACGCATGTTAGAAATTAAGTCTGAACACAAAGATGTAAACAGACAAGCAGACAAGAAAGCAGAAGAATGTGTGTGTGGGTGCATAAGAAATTAATCACCAACCACAAATCATTTCTGGATCCACATCGAGATTTTCCCTCTGCATCTAAACTGAGCTTTAGTAACCTCTGATACTGTTAAAGGCAATAAACAAATTCTCCCAAACTTTCATCTACAGCTCTCAACCAAACACAGAACCAGCCGCCCACACGCACATACACACAGTGTTTCCCTGACCTGAGCCACATGACAGCGAAGGCCATACACACAGCCCACCACATCCCTATCATAACGTGTCCCTCCTCAAGACACCCAGGAGGATCCAAGTCTGTCATTGGCTCTCACAGCAGACCACTTTTCAACAGCAGTGACACAACACCTCTCTAATTACACTGATTTAAAGGTTGCTAATCTCAGAAAAGATGACTGTCCGTAATCCACAGTAGCCCCCTACCCTTCTTTCCTGCTTCCAACTGCTTTGGGTGCTTGTTAGGAGCTGGTGAACCGACATTGACTGTGGGGGGTAAAACAGGGAGTGTGTGTTTGTGTTTTTGGTTTTTACCAGCAGTGACACCAAGGCTAGTTTGAAAGATGGGTGTGGTCCAAGCAAGGGCAGAGTGGTAAGTAGAGGAGGGGCCATTGCCCCGCCTTAACCTCATGCCCCTGGCCCACATTCATTTGAAGACATACATCACCATATTGTAGTTTGAATCATTCCTGTCACTCTAGGACATTGAATTGGTGACCCTCTTGTCATCTGGGATCACACCAGCAGTGACTCTAAATGTGTGCGTATAACGCCACAACTGTGCAAGGTGAAGTCAAAAAACTTTACAGGTGTGTAGCTGAGATCAAAATGAGAGCCAAGTTTTAATTTAGGTGTGGTTCAACCCATAGGTGCTCCTCTAATAATGGAGCAATGACTACTGAGTGTTTATTGGTTGATGCATCAACATGTTGACGTGTGTCTGTGGCTGTTGTGATCCCACCGAAAGATTAGACAGGAAGGTGGGACATCGGGTTTTATTTGGATAGTGATAGTAAAAGTGTCTCAAAGTGTGTATTTCTCTGGCTGTATGTGAATGTCCATGAAGTTTATATGAGTGCGTGAGTAAGCGTGTGTGTGTGAGTGTGCATGTCTGGGTCTGTCAGTCAGTAATTTGGTTGACTTGCACGGCAAATGGCAAGGCCTGTGATCACACAACCTTAAAGACTGTGATTAGGACAGCACACACACATACACACACAGCAGACGGACAGCAGTTCCCAGACTGCAGGAACACTCACACACACATACATGTGCACACAAATACACAAACCACTTACCAGTAGTAGCTTTGCTTAAAAGCACACAATCCCACAAACAGAAACAAACCACTACACACTGACATTCACACTCAAAACACACACTTACTGCTACGCTTGGACTCCTGAGAAATGACACACAGGTCTCTGGATGCTCTCTAATTTACTTATGATGAGCTGTGAGCTTGTGAGGTAAGTCCTGATGAGAGATTACTCATCACGCTTGGTGAAGATTATATAGGGAACTCCATTCCAACACACTCACATGTGTTCATTTCTAACTGGATGCGTCATACACTAAAGGTCAGGGAAGCTAAACTCGAAACGGCAACATGTGGCACATTTGCAAAACACACTGTAATCTGTAACCTTAGTGTCATCATTACTCAAGACTATTTACGCTCTGTGTACATACTGCATTGTACTGTTTTTGCTGTCTTTGAGACGATCAAAGTAGGTTCAAGCCAAAGTTCATCTCCTGTCAAAACAAGTCAAAGTTTAGTCTCAAGTAAATCAAGAAAGTTTAAGTCTAGGTGAGACTTAAGACCTAGTTTTTGTTACTTAATGCTGGGTTCAGACTACATGAGGTTAAATAAAGATAGTCTAACCTGACAAAGGGTGCTGGAAGCCAAAGTTGGCAGGAGGTACTACAAAAGATTGTTTTATCTCATTTAATTTATCATCCACTGATACCTTATCATGACAAAAAGACTAGTGTGTCGAAAATTGTTGTGGATTCCACAACAAATTTAGCAATGTGTTCCAAATAGTGACCAGGATTTCACTGAAAGAAAGAAACAATTGCATTTGGAGTACACCTGTTTTTTTGAAAGGCCTCTATGCACTTGAGGCACTGTGGCCCAAACTTAAGGCCTGCAGACCAGCACAATATTGGTGATTTTGATGGTCTATCAGTGGCCTATAGGATAGCGGTCTCTTTCCATATCATCCCTCTTTCCTACACACTGCGTTACAATCCCTGATATCATCCTGTAGTGTAAACCAACCTAGTGTCTGCCAGATAGGACAGAGTTAATTTGTTTACAGACACAGTGACAACATATAACTTACCCTTGTCTAAGG
The DNA here is from genome assembly GCA_029814765.1 of Acanthurus leucopareius. NCBI lineage: Eukaryota > Metazoa > Chordata > Actinopteri > Acanthuriformes > Acanthuridae > Acanthurus > Acanthurus leucopareius. Next base: position 4,064,958 of record JAQMCX010000003.1, on the reverse strand, counting down.
AAGTCACAGCCAGCACGCGCTGAACTGATGTTCTCATGCTGTTGCTGGACATGGATTCAAAATGCAGCAGCTTTCCTTGTCCTGTGGTGTATAATGTCACATTTTATGGTGGTCTTGCTATGATGCCATTTGCTTGTTACAGTAAAGACATAACATAGATGGGAAAAGCTAGCTCAACAAAATCATAATTACTAAGAAACCAGATCTTCTGGCTATAGGATCACCTACATGTATAAACAGTAACACTGCTTAAGAAAAAATGTGTGTTCCACCATTTGTCGTTTTTCAGTTAGTTATCTGACATAACCTCAAGTAGAAACATTACCTCACTGATATGCAAATAGCTGTCTATAGAGAAGAACAGTATTAAAAATACTTTGTGTTTTTCTTTCACTTACTTACAAGACAGTTGCAAAAGCAAATTACATCAATATCTCATTAATGGAAGTAGTGTTGCTTTTACCACTTGTGTCCAGAGGGGTCACCAGAATCAACAAAACAATTAAGTTCTGAGTAACAGCTTTAAATTAAATAAAAACAATAATAATAATAATAATCAGAGCATCTACAGAAATCTACCTGCTAATACTATATAAATACATTAGTCTGATGGTGAAGGCTATTGGTAAATGTGTGACAGAACCCCTTCTTCACCTGTAGCTGCATTACAAGGAAGATTCCCACTACAGATTTTGGTCAATTTACTGAAAACTGAGCTTGACTAAGTTCCTGAAACCGAACCTGCTCACTCATTGTGTGTTAGAGTAAAAGCAAGCTCTTTGTTTTAGTTAGGAATTTCAAAGGCAAGTGTTATTGTGAAAATACATGACTGTAACACAATCTCATGTAGTCCTTAATCCACAGTACTAAAAACACTCCCCACAGCTTGGCAAAGCTTCCTCATAGTTTGTCACTCAATCACACACACATATAGAAGGCTTGCAAAACTATCTTATTTAAGAGATCAAATGTCAAATCTGGCATTCGTCATTTAAAAACCATAAGCTGCTGTAAAACCCGTCAGTAAAAAATGTGTCCTTGGAGTGTGTTGAGCAAAACAAGTCTTTATAAAACAATAAGACTGTAAAATTTAGTTGAGTTTTATGATATAAACTGAATTTAGTATTTACATCTCTACAACCTTTCAATCCCTGCCAGTTCTGAGGGTCTGCAGGGCGCCAAAATGGCCGACCTCCTGCTCCCATGGTCTTTAACTACAGGCTTCAGCAGAAAATGACCCCCTTAAGCCTGCCTCAACCGCCCTGCACGGCAAGAAGCACCCCGGAGACCCACGATTGGTGGGTTGGTGACAGATGCGTGCCATGATTGGTGGGGGACGTAATTCAGGCTGTAATTTGCAAAGTGGAAATGTAGGTGACCGAGAAGTTTTGTCTCTGTGTGAGTGTGTGTGTGTGTGTGTGTGTGTGTGTGTGTGAGTGTGAGAGAGAGAGAGAGAGAGAGGAAAAACAGCCATGTGAGAATGGAATGGACATGCTCAATTTGCAGAGATCTTAGATACAGTTTTCCTTCTTCCTTTTTCTTTTTTACCCCCCACATGACTCGATGCACTTTCCATCAACTCTGTCATCGCACTGAAAGAATGACACTAAGTCATGACATCCCATCTTCTGTAATCCTTTTTGACTTCCTGCCATCTGCATGTGTGAAGTGTCTTCCCACATACTGCTTGGCTCAAGTAGCAATTCAAGTCATGAATGTGCTCCCATGGCAACAAGGTCAAAGGTAAAATTTGTTGTGGATTCAGGGAAAACTTTTCATCTAAGATTTATCACACCCAGATGTGATGATGTAATGTGTCCGTGTCAGTCTTTAGGGCAAATTTATGTGTGCATGTTTTTGCTTACAAATGTGTGTATATGTGTGTTCATGTGTACTACACATGTGTGTAGACATAAATCTGGCTATATATTGTGGGGATTCACCCTTTTTATGACAGTTTCAGATCAAATCTGGCATCACCACAATTACCGCAGGCTTGTGCAGCAAAATGTGAGTGTCGGCCTTTTGAAAATGCAAATTGTCCCCACCTCAGGAGTCAGATCAGGCAGTCGGATGATGATCACCAAAACATAATGTCTGGTTTTGTTCCTCCAAAAGTTGACTCTTCTTCAACTTTACTTTAAAGAGCTGTGTTTTTTTTTCCTGAACCCCTGAGGTCTGCACCGCTGCTGCCTAATCGCACTAGTCACATTAAAATATATGGGAAAAGGTTTTGGCAAACATTACACTGACTAATTTAATCTAAAACAGCTGACATGGTGACAAAGTGCAAGTCCCCATAATGCAAATGTAAGGTTAGGGTTAAGCAAGTACGGGTAATGGTTACAGTTTTGGAACGTCTCTTGAAAATGAGTATAAGCCAAAGTAATGTCCTCGGAAGTAACGATAACAGGACTGTTTGTGTGTATGTGTGAGAGAGAGAGACAGACAGACAGGGAGAGAGAGACAGACAACGATGGGATAAATGATGACCTCTCAGAGGAAACAGTGTTAGGAGAAAAGGACGTTTCTGCTGCCTGCCTGCAGTGCTGATGGACAAACTACATTCTCATGCACACAAACACACAACTCCCCCCTGTTTCTCGGTCACGATTGCTAACAGCTTTGATGCTTGGGAGTGTTGACGGGGTGGTGAGGCTGGGGCATTTGGGTAAAGGGCTACACAGCCCATGGGACCCACGGGTGTCAGAGGCACTTTGATCTTGGTTACCCTCCTACATGTAGAGTACCAGTTTCTAGATGTAGTACCAAATCCCCTCCGTTCTCCCCTTCTCACACCAACTTTCACCCAGCTGCCTCCCCCCACCCTCCCCCCACCCCTCACCTCTGCCTCAGCTCCAGTGTTGATCCTCGGGGACAGGTGAACCAGATACCTGGGCAGGGGGAACCACAGACGCTCTCACAGTTGGACAGACTGATTATTAGAGCTGGAACAAATGCAGGACTTACCAGCCAAAGTACATAAACACTGCATGTGCATACACATGGACAGGTATTTGTGTAATATTAAGTTTGACATTTTGGAACATACACTTGTTTGCTTTCTTGTTGAAAGGTTATGAGAAGACTGATACCACTCTCTGAATACAGGCTTCTGCCAGAAACTGGGTAGCTAATCATAGCATAGGCTTGTCTGGACCCTTGCGAAGGTAAAGGCATCCTAAAGTTCACTGGTTAAAATGTTATATTTCTGTGTTTAATTTTAAAAAACCCAAGTGTAAAAGTGTATAGTGCTTTTTTCCCTATGGGAGTCCCTGACTATATCTAGACTTAAAAGTAGGACTGATGAACAGAACTTTTGGACATACAAAGATTCTCTTCAGGTCTTTAAACAAAGCTTTGATTGTTAAGATATTTTACGTCACTGTCACAATTTTTCTATGTTCATGCCAAAACCAAGATCTCCAGTTATCAAGCTAAAATTTCTGACAGTCTGGTTACTCAGCCTCAACCCAGCATCAAAAACCTGGACTGCATTCTCAGACTGTCTGCACTGACTGTAAGTGAAAAAAAAATATTTTCAAGATTTTTTTTGTTTGCTTAGTTGTTGCTTTTAATGAACTAAACTGAACTCAACTTTGTTTGAATACCTGTAGGAAACCCACATGTACACATATGCACACACTTATTCAAAGGTAACAAAGGTAATTCAGTTTGGGTAGTGTGACTGACCATAATCAGATTTCTTACAGTTTGGTTCATACAGAGTTGAGACATGGTCAGGTTGAATCTAAAGAGGACTGACACATTAACCACAGCACAGAAAAAAAATGATACAATGGAGTGCAGGAAAAAAACAAGGGAAGGAAGGTAAAACTAAAAATGGGTCTGTGTTTGTGGGTTTGTGGTTTCAACGACAGTCAAGGACGATGGATGTTTCAGAAGATAAAGGAGGAGATCAAGGGGCCATAGAGTGACTGACAAAGAGAGAGAGAGGGAGAAAACAGAGAGCAAAAAGAGAAAAAGAAACAGTTCAGCGTGAAGAGGACAGCAGGAGGAACAGTGTGTCCATTGTCCATGTGGCCTGGTTAACATTTTAATGAAGGAGCCACATCCAGAGTCCTGCCACAAGCTACACACCAACTCACACAATGATTAACAAACACTGCAAATATGCTCAGACAATACTGCAGCAAAGTGCAAACTCATTGACATGAATACATACAGACATACTGCCAACATATGCCATTGAAACACACACAGGCGGACATGCATTCCCACAGTGCCATACCTGCAAACACACGTGGATTCATTAAGAAGAATATTGCAATGATAGTTGTGGTTCACAACAAGCTTATTTTGTAGATGTGAAAATTTTTTCTATTGGTGATTTGTACTTAATAAGTGCTAAGACCCCAAAGGGTTAAGAAACACAACAAATTGCAATACTTTGTTCGGCTTATCCAAACCACCAAGAATCCTACAACTGAACATATGAACATACATCGGTAATAATACTAATAGCCATTGCACTTGTAAATAAAAATAACTGTGTGCAATTGAACATGTAGGGTAGATCAAGAGTAAACCCAGAAGACAGTAAACTGTGGGGAGACTACAACCTACAAGGCGAGGGTCCCATTTCTGACAAGACCAGGAGCCTAGGTAGCTCTACACCCAGTTAGCTAATCTAGCATGTTCAGCATACAATGCTGTCTAACTCAGCATCCACACCTTACATGTTCAGTTAAGAATACAATAACTCCTGATGTGTTTGTCCTAGTATGTTTCTTTGGGATTGTGTGAAGGCAGTCAAATCTTGGTGATGACCAACAACCAAACCAAAACCACATAAAAGGAGGATCTTCCAGACTTAAAAGCAATGTATTTATGGCAGGAAAGGAAACAACATTTGGTGATAGTAGGGTTGTGATTTTAAGCTGATTTCCAAAGCTTAACTACTAATAAATCTACCTACTGTTGATGAAATGTTCAAAACGCAATCTTTTAATTGCTCTGTATAAGCCATGTAGCATGTGAGGACATGTATTTCTCTGATCAATCAGACAGTCATAGCAGTTAAAACTTTGGAGTGTTTACAAAGCATCCCATAGTAGGCTAATATCCCAAATAATGATTCTGTACAACACACCTATTTTTTGGATCCTGTCTCTACCTGTTGGTCAATATTCATAAGTTCGATGAGCAGTCTTATAATTCTATTAATGCTTATAATTAGTTATTCCTTTGTGAACTCCCTGTGACACCAGAAAACATAAATGCATAAGACGCATTAAAGATTAACTTGGCTTGCTCTAAGTAACCAAAATTTGATTTTCCCACATGGGTGCTGATGATGCAGGATGACAGTTACAAACGCTGTTCAATCTGTGATTCATATGTCAATCTGTATAACTTCATGTTTTCTCCTCCTGGTTCACTTGTAAAGAACCAGTTTGAACATGAACAAGACCAGAACTAAAATGCAACAACTTTATTGATGCTAACCAAATTGTGGATGGGAAAGCATCCTTGTAGACCACACAAGCTGTGGGTTTGATGTCTTCAAGAATGTACTTGAATAGAGACATTTCTGTTGTAACTGATATGTGAAAATTATATTTTTGTCTTTTTACCACAATGGCATTCATCTGTGTTTTCCTTTATTATATGATAGCTATCATGAACAAGGTTGGTGGGAGTGTTTTGCTGAGTGCAAACCTACAAATGTAGGAATGAGAGGGTTGTTTTTTTCTCAAGAGTCCAGTGAATTGAGATTGACATTTACAAGTAACACTTCAGATCATAATTTTATGATTTGTTTCCATTCTCTCTAACAACTGAAGCCAGCCTGCGTGTTTGGGTAAAACTTCTGTGATCATCTGACTGCATGTTTTTCTTGCATCAACAAGCGTAGCTTTTAGCGATGTTGGAATATCCCCAGAGCTTGGCAATAAATTAGCAACTACAATGTTAATATTATTGATGGTAATGATGCCCAAAATTATGAAACAATAAGATCCAGATTGTATGAAAGTGGAATTTCCCTCTAAATACAACCCTTTCTGCACACATAAGCACACATGAGATCATAGACACATGTACACACACATAACTGATGAACCCAAGAGGTTTTTGTATAAATCAAAGTGTCTACAGCACTATGGATGATTAGAGAAGAATGCTTTGATTCTGGCTGTGGAGAACAGTTGCAGCCATGTTGAAATGTTGAAGACAAAGTGAGTATGAATGTGTTCTTTCTTTTCCAAGAAATGTAATTTACTATAATAAATAGGTAGTTTGGAAATGCGGGTAAAATGACCCCTCAGACTGTAGTGAGATAAAGACTAACATCAGGGTTGAACTCATCTGCCATCAACCCACCACCCAAACAGCTCAATACACAGGAAGTGAAGGGTTCTTAAACTTTGACCAAATGTTCAAATGCATAAAAACGACCATCCTTTTGAACAAGCACAAAAGGAGCCCACCCTCCTCTTTCCCACATACATGCATACTTTGTCCAACTGGCGTAGATCTGCAAGACATATGTTGAAGGGGCTACATAGGGATTGTTTTCAAACCAGATGCAAATGGCTTTCAGAGGGGACTGTAGAAACACGTATGTATATGTCGGTAAAAGTTCAGTGTGCCTTCTGCTGCCACTGTGTCGAATGCTCTCTCTCTCTGTCTCTCACACTCTTTCCTTTCACTCCTTATTTTTTCATTTTTTTGTCTTTTCTTTTCATCTCTCTCTCGCTGTCTCTCTCGCTCACACACACACAGCACGACATAATGTCTTCTGCAGCTGTCTCTCGAGGGCAGGCGGTGTAAGGGTGATATGATGAAGAGGGTGAAAGAGAAGAGAAGAGAAGGGAGGAAGAAGAGGGAAGAGGAGGAGGAGGTGTAGGGGGAGGAGGGGGAGTAAATCTTGGGGGTTGCTGGAGTTGGATTCCTTCACACCAGTTGTTGAAAGCTTCCTCTGCACGCATGGGAACGTGGGTGCATGCAAACACACACTAAAGAGGCTTTGCATAGTGTTTCCTGTTAGCCCCTGCTATGGCCTCTGTATTGTTGTGATTGTGTGCTATAGGGAAGTGGACCTGTAGGTGGCTTGACCAGGTGTATTTGATCACACACACACATACACACACATACACACACATCCACACATACTTTGTCCTACCCAAGACCTCAACCCCACCTAGACAAACCCACAGTGAAGGAGATCTGGATAAAGAGACGCGGCAGGTTGCAGCAGATTTCTTTATGTTTGTTTTTCCCAGAAATGAATACAGCAGCAGGTGAGTGGTGGGACTTTTCAAACTGAGGATTCCATTGAAGATAGTGAGGACAATGGAATTAAATTGACCCCAAAGGCCCAGATCAATCCCTGATTCCTTATCAGGGTGCCTCACAAAGCAGGTGTTCTGTTTTACTTTTCCTTCTCCAGAATTTTAGACCCCTGATCAATTCAAAACATTCTGTACTTTTGACTTCTGATCAGCTTTAAACAAATTTGACATTAGATTGATGAATCCTGATTAAAAAGCTGAGGTGCTTTTATCTCTATCACCCTTATAGCAACAATAAACAAGGCACATGGACTCTTTAGTAGTAAACATTCCAAACGTAATAGTGTGATTTCTCTGAAATAATGAAAGACATACTGTGGTACTTCATAAGTGAGGGCTATAAATCTAACCCCTACTGTGAAAACCAATCATCTCTGTTACTGCTGTCACATCAGTACAGTACGTGGGGAGTCACTGTCGCACCAGTCTGCATTGGAATTCCAATCACATTACTATTACCATATTATATAGTCACTATGAAAGTTTAACTGCCGTCCCAGCTAGCAATTATTGGTTCCAAGGCCGCTCCCCTAACATTCCTACTGTGTTATGAGAATGTCTTTTTAAAATGTTCTGATAATGAATTTGGTATAATGCTTTTAAAAGACTCAGTATGTCATTTATGAAGCAATAAGTATGTTCCTTTAACATTTTGACAAAACGTTTACAGCAGCTCTGTTGAAAGAACATTATGTAATCTTTGTTCCAGCCAACAGTGGTGCAAAGTTACTAAGTACATATAAAGGTATGACATTTATTTTATATGTTTTTTACATATATGTGTGTGTGTGCACATGTGTATTGTTCTTTCACAGATTTGGATTTTAAATTCTATACACATTTGATAATGTGATAAAATGCAATTTATTTCTGAAGATCAAAAATTGGTTTCCAGCCTTTTTTTCCCAGTGGGAAAAGCTGTCAGCCGAACGTCCTTTGAAAGCTGCAGATCATATATCAAGTGTCAATGTAATTCTATATAAGAGTCACTATCGTGGCACTGAATGTACTGAATGAAAGGAATGTTCTTGTAATCAGTGCTCCCATGAATCAATGCACACTTCTAGGGAACACTTAGACTGTTGGCAAATTTACACTGTGCATTAAGCTGTATACACACATGCACTCATGCACACAAACACACAAACAGACACATGCGCACACATGTCTGCACTGACTTCCATTCATGTGGACACCCTTACCAAAACTCTAACCTTAAGCATAACAAGTTTACTCCCTAAATGCCATTTCAGACACAACAGCATCACTGCATTCAAAAACCAATGGTTTTTAATGGCTTGTGCCAGATTACAATGGTTGTTTTATTGCATGTGTGTGTGCATGAATGCCCACGTGTCCAGTAAAACACAAGGCGGTCACCCAGACATGGAAGACAAAATGCAGGAAAAGCTAATGTTGTGTCTGTCTGAACAGTGAATTGAACACAAGTTTATACTTTTAATGAGACTTCTAGAGCCAAGTCTTGAAAACAACTTACCAATGAAGATGACATATCAGGTGTGTTTTAACAGGGAGCTTGTAGGTAGGTGATATGCGTAGCCCACACATAAAACACAGGACAAAGGCACCTTCATTGCTTGCTTGAACACAAAAAGTAAGTAACCCTGGAATAAATAAAGTCTGTCTATTTAACTGTGTACTCTATGACTTCAGAGGCGAAGGCAGCTTCTTCGGAACTGAAGAAGCTTCTTGGATGAGAAGTGAAACGTCTTCCCAACAAATTTCAACAGAGTCCAGTTGCCTTGT
>JAQMCX010000003.1:4006188-4033745 GCA_029814765.1 Acanthurus leucopareius | reverse complement strand
CAATTAGTTGGTTGAAAAATGTTTATAGTTTACATAAGAATTTAATTTTGTTGAATTTAAGGCAAATTGATGCACTTTTCTGGTTCAGACTAAAAAACAAGGTTAATAAAGTTATTCCTTGTTGTAAGTGGATCTATATTTCTTTCTTTTTTTCTTTTTTTTGGTTTTCCTTAATGTTAAGAAGGATACAATGTTATGCAGAGGTGTACTTGTAACAATTTTACAGACAAATGATACTATTTTTAGTCGTGGCGGAGGGTGGGGGGGCGCAAAATGTTTTCTTCTTCCTGGGGAGGCTTAACAGAAAACAATAGAGAAGCGCTGGAATAGAGAGACATTGAGCTAAATGCCAATTTCATCATGGTAATACTCTCAGAGTGGCAATGCTAACATGCTAATATTTAGAAAGTATTATGCTTTCATGCTTAGTTTGGCATGTTGCTAATAAGCACTGAGGACTAAGTACAGCCAAGGCTGATGGGAATGCTGTAACATTTGCAGTTATATTTTTTTTAATAATCCAAAGAAGTGGACAGGAGGCATATTTGACATCCATATACAAGTCATCCTGTGGGGTTGTGAGTGTCTGTATCAGCATTGCCTGAACTTCAGCCTCACCACTAGCATATCTTAAAAAAAACATTTACGCATTGATAACTCTTGGTATCTTGTCAAACTTTTGCCGTACATAAGTGTTTAGTTGATTTTGATGTCATAGGAATTCATTATATAATAGTTCAGATTGTTCCCATGAGAAAAGTTCTGTATGGACCAAAGCACCTCAGAGAATGTCTTTTAAAAAATATGTTTCTGTTGAAACATATTAAATATAACATTTTCAATTCTTTTCTCTGCCAATTTATTTGGGTGGAGGCAGAAACTGATATCTTGACAAATTAAACCCCAACTATCTGCCTGTCAGTACATAAGTGAATAAGTACAAAAAGTCAAGTGAGAGAATGTGTTTTTGTAACATGCCTGAGCTGACCTTTTAATTTTGAAAGTTTTTTTTATGTGTCAAGGATCGTGCAAAGAAACCTGCAAAGAAAGGAGCTGAGCTCTTCCAATCCCTGGACTGCCCTAAACTTTATGAGCTCATATTATTGATGTAGCACTTTGGTATTAGAGTGCTCAGAGCAGGAGTGATATATGCTGTGAAATGGATTCTCCTCTCATAAATGTACAGATTTGTCTGATTCTTTTCTGGGCTCTGCCTTTGATGTCTCCTGTAATAAACTCCGAATTCCAACACAATTTCCTGTCCTACTGAAGGACGTTTTGAATGGGAGATGAGATCAGAGTTTACAGTAAAGACAAACATACTCATACAGACACATGGTTTATCTCATACATACGTGCACAGATGAACACTCACATCCATCCACACACACTTGTACTGATTGATTTCACTCAAAGCCTTGGGGGAGGATCCACACAAGGTTTGAGTGTGGAGGTGAATATAAAAAAAACTCAAAGACAACTTAAAACTCAGGCTTAAAACACAAGAGCTGCATAGGATGTAAGATGCAGACAGTAAAAGCCTCCTCATAACAATATTTTCAACCTGTCTCATAATTGCCCTCATGTCAGGTCCCTTTATTCTAATGTGAGAGTATTTAATTAATCTCAGCAGCCAGGTGTCTTAATTCTGCCTTGCTGTCAAATCATAAAGGAGAATTCTTGTAATTTTATTTAAACTTTTCTATTTCTTTAACCTGACATTGGTCTAACATCAAACAATAGGTACAGGAGCACCTTTTGTTTGACTTTGGTATCCATGTTAGCTGGTAGTTGAGAACAGCCTGTGCAGTAAATGTTGCTGTGTGTGGCACAGACAGGCTCACTGGGGTTTCTGTGTCTGTTATGTTTAACATTATGAAACCTTCATGGCATTAAGGGAGTGGATAGAAGGTTGAATGAAGTTAAAATGTCTTCATCCAGATGTCTGTCAGAGTGTGTGGGGTGCAGCGTACAGATTCAGAAGAGCAGAATCAGTTGAATCAACAGGCTTCTGTCCAATGTGAGCCTTGTTGATCCAGAGGCATCTTAAATACCAAAAGCACTCCTTGACAGCAGAGTGCAGTGATCTCTCTTTGTTTGTCTTACACACAAATCTCAAAAGCACTTTGCAGTGTCTAACATTTAAATCAGAGTAGACCTTTATCATATGTGCCAATTTTTCTCACTCTACCATCGGTCCTTCAGGGCACTGACACACCAAATTACACCTAAGGAAATATCACCAAAGGCTTTGTTTTTTAAATGTTTCCCAAGAACACAGTAGACTGTAGCTGATCACCAGCATGCACATACTGAGAATTCCATATTATTATACAAGATTTTGCAGAGACACATAACATAAGAACTTGGTTGACATTTTTCAAAATAATGTTTATCTATTTAGACTTGGAAGAAGGTAGTTTGCACCAAACATCAAGGGCATTAAGGAGAATCCCAGATGGCTGCTTAAAACCAGAACTCCTCTCTATAGCCTCAATGGAAAAGGAACCTCTGTAGAGCTTGTGAAAGGTTAATGAAAGTATAATAATGAATATTATATTCAATTTTTTCCCATAGATGCCTCTAAATCCTACATGCTAGACCTTTAAATGCTCAGATTCTGGCCATTAGTTAGCCATAAGGTTGGAACCACAGCTGGTTCATGTTTACTTTAGCTATGTTATGTTGAGATAGATGCAGAGATAGTCTTAGTTATGTGGTAGCTGAGGGTACATTTCACATGCTTCCAGAGTAATGTTAGCTTTGACTCTAGGGTTTGTTTTGGACTGTAAGCTAAAGTGTGGCACACTGTTGCAGCTCCTGGGGGGCAGAATGGAGGCAGAGCTCCTACTTGCATGAATAAGTCAAAACCTTTAAACTTTCCTGCAGAATTTGCAACCCATAAAGTTGAGTAAGATTTTACTTTTTAAGTTATCTATCAGACAAAGACAAAGCAATTAATACGTTATTTCTCCTTTAAGTAAAGGATCAAAATACTATTCCCACCACTGAGAACATATTTGGCCAAACTGCTGACAATTTAGAGTTTCATTCTAAGGAAGAGGAAGATGTAAACAACAAGAACAACCACAATAAAATCCAACATGATGAATCAGTCAACTGTGGTGCCAAAAGAGATGGACGCACAAAGTTCAAGTTTAACTTTAATATCCCAAAATAATCTGCAGAAATGAAAGCCAGTGAGACACAAATTCTAAGCGAAGGCCCTGTGATGGCTGAATTTTGGCTTGGTGTGTCAGGACCCTTACACTAGTCTAAACATTTCACCTCATTCTTCAATTTTGTCTCATGCCTCAACACTCTCTGCCCCTTCCCCCACTGTGCTCCCTAGACCCCCTCCACCTCTGCTCCCCCCCTCATTCTTTGTCTCTCTGCCTCTGTAGTCCCAGGACTTTGACAAACAGTGTTGATCCTGGGCCTATGCACTGAGTATGGACTGTTTGAAGGGCAGCCTTTCTACTCAGGACCTTGTTTATTCTACCCACTCCCCATCAACCGTGTTTAATGTCACCAAGGTTTTTCTCTACCCTGAACACACACACGTACACACACAGACGCACATATGTCCACACACACACACACACACACACACACACACACACACACACACACACACACACATGCACATATGCACACATACTTTACATAAGTTGTGACTTATGTATGTGTATGAATGTGTTATGGGAGGGAGGCAGTAATACACGAAGGGCAGAGCTGCTGATTACATCTCCTTTGAGGAGCTTGTGTGCGTGTGTGTTATTGTGTGTTTGTGTGTGAGAGTGTGCAAGCATGGGGGGAGTTTGCTGAGTAAAACCAGGCATACCAGCATTTGGCACATGCTCATGGTTTTGGCATTTTGGTTTTGTTTGGAAAAAAACAGAATTCTCTTTGTCCAAAGACTGCTGAGTGAAAGTGTGTGTATTTGTGTGAGAGCGTGAGTGTGTGTGCAGGCGTGTGCATTAAGCCTGTTTGAACAGTGGGTTTGTGTGCTGTCAGTGTAACACTCAGGTTAAGGTGTATGATTTGTATGGTGTGTGTAGTTAATGTTAAAAGTGAACCAGAAGTGTAATCTGAGTGCTGACAGGCTAAATCCTCAGTGGGAAAGTGGCTTTTGTACAGTAAAAAAAGACATGTGACCCAGATAGCTCAAAGAAGTGTACATATCATTAGATTATACAACGTATAATCAAATAGCATTCATTAAAGTGGGGGACTCATGGTTTGGAAAAAACACATAAATCATGCAGGATCAAGGGATATCCCTAGAAAAAACCAACAGCAACACTGGGTTTAGCAGTTTGGTGGTAATTCATTCAATTAGATTTGTTTTCTACTTTAAAGTTAATTATTGCAAAGCAATCAAATTTAAAGTAATTTTCTCTAACAGGGTATGGTGCGGGTGAGGTTTAGTAACATTTGAATGTCAGTGACTAAACGACAAATTAGCTTTGACTGGCACACACATATTTAAACCAAGAGGAGAATGTGGCTAAAAATCTCAATAAATCTGTGATAAAAATTACAAATAGTGTGAGAAGCTCAATAAAAAATGGTTTAAGGGTTAATAAGATTGTTTTTCTCCTATTCATAGACAGAAAACTCTGTCTACCCCTCTGTTAAAGGGCATGCCGCATGAAATTACTTTTCTCTGACTCACTTATTTTCCTGACTGTTTTATTTCATCTTGTCTCTCCCCTGTGCTTGTGTATGTGTGTGTTTAATGTTATCTCACTTTGACTTAATTCAGTATGAACAGATTTGATTTACCAAGTAGCATCACGTTAGATGATTTACACACATAGTCTTTGAGCTTCTTGGGCCACTTTACCAATGCTGTGAAAGCAAGAAAAGTTGTGGCAGTTCAAAATAAAAAGAATATTTCTACATTAAACTTTCATCATTCTCAATAAGTTATTGATTGTAGTTCATCCAAACAACTTCATATTTGGTAATGCATTTAATATTGGAGTCCTTAGCTCCAAGTGTGAAGCTGATTGGAGGAATGGTTGTTGAGAAACTGGAACAGACATACATATATATATACATCAATTTATAATTACAAGATAGATATATAAAAAGTCAAGATGTTTAACTTTTGCCAAACAGCGGCCATTTTGCCCCCAAGTGAGAATTACAGGATAATGACACACTAAATTTTCCTCCATTTCCCATGAATGTCTTAAGTCCTGCTTTAAAGACTTCATCAGGTCTTTGAGAATAAATAAAAAATGACAACTAGCAGAAAAAAAAAAGTATTAACATTGAGTTAAAATAAAACAAGTTTTTGAGGTGAAACCCTGGCAGCTTCTATAAATCAATGGGGACAGCAGTTTTAGACATTTATACACTGGGCCTGATGTCTTACTGAGACCGAGGGTGGACAAACACACACACATGTGCATGATGCATGTGTGAACATTAAAACCCTGAATGGTTCATGGACGAGATCATGGATGCAAGGACACTACACAAACACATGAGCATTGTGCACACTTTCACAAACACACACTTGTGTGCACTTCCAAACTTACACACGCAAACAGCCCCCAAAGGTCCAGCCTGCTCTGAAACTCCCCTTTAAACCCCCCCCCCCCCAATGTCTGCTGAGTTACAAAGAATTTATTAGCCAAGCAGAGCCACATCTGCAAGCCATTTCAGCTGTTGTTGTTGAGTTGAACTGGTCAGAGGACTGGACACTGCATCCAACCCCCCTCCTTCTTTTTACCTCCTCCCAGGTCAGGACATCTTAAGGAGGTCCAGAAAGCGAAGGGAGGTGGAGAGTGTGTGTGTGTTTTTACTTGTGCATGTGTGTGCCAGTGGAAAGACTAGCAGGACACCCATCTTTCCACATCATGCTATGAGCGACTTTATTGTCCAGGTCCAATAAAATTCATTAACATGTTTGAATTCCTTTAAGGTATTTTCACCAATACCCCCACCCCCCACCCCCCACCCACCACCACCACCACCACCACTATCAACCCCCCTCTGTTGCGGCAGCAAAACAACAGTTCCTTTTACAGAGATTAACATTCAAATGGAGCATACATAACATGTCCTCTGACATTTACACTATTGGACCTTATGAATGGGAATGAGACCCAGTAAGGGGGGACGGAGCTGGATGAACTCACTGGATATTTGCATGTTTCATTTATCGGCTAGCCTTTGTCCCTGGGTGGGCCGTGTGTATGTGTGTTGGAGCATTTAAATTTTCCACTATTTTAGGCATCCGATCTCTGTTGAATCGAGATGATCTGTGAAACCACAAAAAAAAGAAAAATCCTCTCCGAAGTAAAAGGAGCTCATAGAAAGTTTGGGTGGCCTCATAGTGTACAGTTATGTGTGTGTGTGTTTGTGTATAACTTTGTGTGTATGTGTGAGCTGGGGATCTACAGTAAGTCCTGTGCACATAGACCGTCTTCAGTCATGAATAGGCCTACCTGGTGAGAGGGCCCTCCATAGGCACACATACACACACACACACACACACAGAGTCTTTTTGCAAATGCACTACACTGCACCCACAATAGTCATCTTCTGTTTCATCTCCTTTTACCTCCCCCACACACACAGACATACACTGAGTGTAATCCACTGTGTGTGTTTACATTGTCCATGGCCCCCTGGATTACAGCAGCTAAGCAGGGAATGCTGGGAACAGCAGGTGAAGTGCTGTGATGGGTCTTCTTTCCATGACGTGTGGCTCCACAGCAGGGGAGTCGATGTGGCCACACACTCTGTTGAGACAGAGGGTGAGATGTATGCTGTGTCTCACTTTGAATACTTCTTAGTATACTTAAATATAGTGTACTGTGTACACAACATACCTATACTCATGAAGTATGTGAAATCTAACAGAGTAGTGTTGTTTCAAATCCAACATTAGGCCTTTGAGTATTTGTTTTAGATTTTGATTAGATTTGACTGAAAATGAAACTTTATAAGATGATAATGCTGGTGTTGTTATTAAGGCTTGTTCAGCAGCCAAACAGGGGTGAAAAATTTGACTAAAGGGGCTTTAAACTCAGATAAACAACTATCTTTCTATTCTAGGAAACACTACTAGCCATTGCAAAAAATGAAACTCAGGCAGACCAAATTTAATCAAAATCATTGGAGAATGGTTCTGGTCCATCCAGCTTGTGGCCTCTTTTCAAAGTTGTGACCATAATTTTTATTGGTTTAATAATGTTGCTCTCACAAAATTACACACTAAGATCTGGGAACACATCAATTTTGCTACCACAAAGTCTGACCAGACAAGAAACATTAAAAAATAGCTTAGCTAGACTTTGATTGAACCTCTTCATTTGAAGTATAGTTAAAAATGGATAGTTTAGTGAAAAGAATGAGCATTTTCTCTTCCCAATATATTTGATTAACCTGCAGTTAGTCCAAAATCTAAACCACCCTCTGACCAGTTTTTATTTACATGATATTTCTGTTGTTTCTTACCCAATAGGACTTATTTTTAGGGTTGTCTTCTCGGATCTTAGTGCCAAACTTGGTGAATACAATGTCAGTATGATTATAAATAGAAATGATGATCACATTTACAAAAACAAAGCCCCAAGCTGCAATAAGCCAGAATTACCTTTTAGAGTTAGTAAGTGAAAGAGAGAGGAATCATGCAAAGAGACAAACACCCCCTCCCCTCCCTCCACTGATCACTGGGGGTAGAAGCAGTTAACCTGGCCCTCACATGTTCTACAACTGAGGAAACTGCTGTCCAAACAAGATATGCTGCCACTCTGACACCCTGCTCTGACTCATCTGACTCATCTTCCTCGCTTTTATCAAGGACACCGCTTTCCCACAACTACATCCAAAGTCATTACAGAGCAGCTTCCTGGTTGAAGGTCATGTTGTTAGCCTGGCTCTCTAAAGTTTTCTGAGGATACAATGAGATTCCATGAGCAACCATATCCTGATATTGTATTGCCTGAATTGAGTAACAGGTCATGGTTGTGCCAACATGCTTTACATACAGCATGAGGCACCACAGTTGCAAGACTGGTTTCATTACTTTTATTTTGGTGAGGCATTATCTTACAGAGTAAATGAAGTGCAAACCACATCGGCGCCATGCTGGATTCATTCCCTACACTGTCCAAGATCTACATGTGACGAGATATTAATAATGATCATCTCCATAACATCTGCCTGTCTGCGTGTGGAGATGCCTAGCCTTGACAAAAGTCAACAGGCACAGTTATACAGTCTTTTTGGGGAACTGGTTATCAAGCTTGCCAAAGGAATTTTCTGATGGAAGGATGTTTCAGGTTCCCAAGCCAGAGCTTTCTGAAACTCTAAGCCCTGTCAATGCTGCTGAATCCACGGGCAGACATCAGATATTTCTGAGGAAATAGCTATAAAAGCAGCAATAAGATCTAATATTATTATTAATAGAGATGTTCCAGGTAGACTTAGCAAGTAGCATGAATCTGTAAATCTAATTTTTAAAGCTGATCATGCAAAAGCAGTTATGAATATATTTTCTCCTTTTAAAATGACTGTGGCTTACTAGAGTCAGTTCTTCTCAGTTTTACAGCACATTTGAGCTTCTTCTTAACTGTTTTGGTTATATGGGCCACGACTTTACTGTTTAGGTTTACTTTCACTGCTCTCATCATGCTAATGCAGCAAAGGGCTCTGTTAAACCTAATGTACACTACCTGCCTACCACTGAAGGACAAGCACAAAGTTAGTTACTTGCTAACTTTTGTGGAAGATTTAGCAGCCTAAGAGCTTGATACTTCCCATAGGAGTTGAAGAAGACCATCTCTGGTCATTTCTGAGATGCTCAAATGTAGCTATCCAAGGTTAAATCATTTGGAAAGATTTAGCCCCTGTTTTAAGTTTTATGTCAGGGAATCATTTCTCTAGTGATAATTTTGTGTCTTTATCCTCCTTGCTGGCTTCAAATTAACAAATAGATTTTTAATTATTTATCTGTTTGATTATTACTCCATGAGGTATGACTGTCTTTTTGCTAACCTACTGGTTTAATTTCAAGAGACAGAATAACAGAATAAATATAGATGGAAAGAGGAGGAGACGTGGATTTGGTGAGACAGCAGGCAGCTGGAGGCCTGATTTGGAAAAAGAAATAAAATAAAATGATGGAATGGATGGGAACAGAGAGGGGCGGCTCATCATTTAGTTATATAAGCTAGCTACATGAGTCAGTGCAGAAATTTTAGCAATCAGACAAGTGAGACAGACTTGAGCAAATGAACTGGAACAAGGAATAACACACAATGAGAGGGCCGTGTTTCATTACCTCTTGGCTGCTGAATGATGTTGTGTTTTAATGCTGTTTTAATAAACCTGGAGATCAAAGTCTGTAGCAGGTCTGGGTCCAACAGTTGCTACACTGATCTGAGTTTCCAAGTAATTCTTTATAATTCTAATTTAAGAAAATAAAGCTATTTCCCATGCAGGTCCTGGCACGAAAGATATCAGTCAATACTTCAATACTTCCTAAACACTAAACTTTCTGGCAAATCATTGTTTTTCATTTGCCAAAAAAAGATTATATCTTACCTTAAGCAGGTAGGTGCAATAGAACAAAGCTAATGTCACTGATTAGCTCTTTATTATATAAATGGTTTAGAGATAAAATTGTAGGATTACATTACTCTAAAACTCCAATTCTAAAATGAGTTTTGGTGTGTCTGTGTGTGTTTGTGTGTGTTTAGCTGAATGCAAGCAACTGTTATTGCATTCATGTCTGTGTGTGTTGTGACGGCACAGAGGAGCCAGGCTGTAATGGTCCAGCTCACTTTGTTTGCACAGCCACCCAGAGACCCAGCAGTTCCACAGATTCAAATCAGAGAGGATGTGGTTTCTCTTCTAATTTTACACAAAGAGTTTCCGCCATGCTATTGGTGACTGTGAAACTGTGGATGTACAGTTTGATGGGCTGAAGGAATAAACAGTGTGTGTACGTCTGTGTATATCTTTCTTTGTTTGTCTCCATTCATCTATGCATGCATGAGGCATACAGAAAAAAAAGTACTACGTTTTTTTGAAAAGGACAGAAATTGAACATGAGTGCTTGTTCTCATGCATACATTTCATGCTTATGTTCTAAACATGAACACACAACATCATGCTGCGTAATTTGTGTGTGGCTGTGTGCAGAGCCCCTGACCCACTGCTCTCACTACAGAGTAATGAGCTTATTAGTCTGGGGATGTATTTAAAAAGCAGGTCACAGCAGTCTGGATTATTAACAGCAGACTGTGTGCACTTGAACATGTGATGTACTGTATGCGGTGGTGGCTGTAATTGTAACAGCAGTAATAGTAGTTCTGGCAGCATTAATGCAAGGTGTAAATGCTGTGGTTGTGTGATTTTCCTATCAATAGGGATTTATCTGTGTCATATTCATTTAATAACTGTAACTATTAGGTTGTGGATACTCATATTTCTCAAATACTAGAAGTTACCCACTGCACATAGATCCCACAATGTGTCAGACCACTACCAACATGGAAAACTGGTACTGACTCCAAGGACATTGCCAATATGTTCACAATACTGAATGGGATTATAGTTATTATAATAAAGTACATTTAAAACGATACAGACAAATGATGGATACAACCTTATTTTTATTTTTAAGATATAGAATTTTTGTAAAAATGATGACAAATGGAGCTTCTTTTCTTCCTGTGAAATTATTTACCCCAAATGCTGAACACCATTAATCGCCTCTTGTGGCCACAGTGTAGTTATGTTTTGTACATGTAATAGAATAGCAGGAGTAGTCACTTTACAGTAATTTGATGTGACTGGTGTAATATTTAATGGCAGTAGTTGCGCTGATTACACAGCCAGATTGAATAAGATTAAAAAATTCTCTGTGGAGACTAAAAAAAAAACTAAACTAATAAACTGACAACTGACATAAACTGACAACTGACTTTAATCTGACGATAAAATATATGATAACACCTTAAAACACAGCGCACAAAACTGGGATAGGCTACTAATGACTGAGGCCAAAATCTATCATGATAATGAGGCTGAGTCACCATTTTGTTTCCCTTCATTCACTCACTCTGACATTTTGTTCATGTTAGCCAACGCCTGATTGGAAGGTGGGGTGAGTTAGAGTTGTTTTTCCCCTAACTAATGAGGAGTGAATGACAGATCTGCACCAACAATGTCATTGAGGTTGACACAAAAGCTGCAGCAGACCTGTAAAAGGAAATGTACAATTATTTCTGCAGGCCAAAATACAACAACTAACACAGCTGCATGACTCTAATCAACAGTTATTCCTTAAGCTTAATTACTTATGTGTTAGTTACACGTGTTTGCATTATACACAGTCATCAAGAGAAATGTGTTCTCTCCTCATTTTTAACTTCTATTTTTGCTTTGAATTCTCAAAAAAGAAACTCCGCCAGCCACTTTGTCAGTTAGGTTACAATTTCATGATTTAAACTACACAATTGGTGTTATGCTTTAGTGTGTGTGGTTGAGGTTCAGCTCCAGATATGTGAGTAAATTCAAAAATATTTTTCAAGTCTAATTATCTAGTTAGCATATAAATTATAACATTTCACTGAAAGTCTTTTTATTTTTTTAAACACATCTTTTTGATGTGTCTGAATTTTTGATTGAGAGATGTTGGTTTAGGTTTTAGATGCCTCTCTGACTGCTGGACTGCAGTGATGGCAGTAATTGAGTAAAAAGGTGGGTAAACACACAGGTCAAAAGTTAAAGACAAATATTGACCCAAAGGCTTGAGACCAGGAGGCTCGAGAAAACAGCTCCACAAAAAAAATAAAAAATAAAAAATGAGCAAGGTGGGCAAGTAAACTGCAAGACATTACTAATGGAAAGTTTTTACTGCTGGTTCACAGAAAAGCCTTCTTGGACCATTTTCGTGGACAAACAGAGTCACAGCACAGGTCCAGCTCTCCTCATTTCTCTGTGGGCTTTAAGCTTTCCAGCAATGAGACAACAATTTTTAAGTTCAAGTTCCTTTTCATTGCCACAGAGTTAGCAGGAGGAACTTTTTCCTGCTCAGATGAAAATTGCTCTGACATTTACAGCAGCGAGCAGTGCCATGCAGAGCATAAAAACAGCACATCCTGCAGACAGAGCAAGGTGCAGAGGTCCAGACAAGAAACCATTGTGGCAGCTTTGTGTTCAAAATAATATTGCTTGCTCATAAAGCTGATTTCTTGGACCCTTACAGGCTTCATATTTTACTTTAATTCAGTCTTTTAGTGACTTTACAAATTCAAGGATCACTTTCCAAGATCCTTCTATGAACCTCACTCTGCTGGCCAAACCTTCCACTGCCTTCTTGAGTTACAGTTGCCTAACGCTGACTTCTGCAGAGAAAAAATTTGACCCTTGAAGTCATTTCCAAGACTGGACAAAAGGCCTTACAGCCTTTCATAGTGAATATCCTATATTGGTGAATGCATATCGTAGCTATATCTTCAACTGCTTGCCTTTGCTTCCAGTGTGCATTCATTAAGAAAACTCTTGAGTTTCAGCCAAGCAACTATCATAGATAAAGACCTCTGGGTGAAAATCTAGAGCAGAAGCCATTTTGGTTCTTCAATGACACGTAATGGAGGCCATTGAGCGGTCCCTAGACAGGAAACCAGGGGCCGTTGAGGGTCGTTGACAGGCGTCACTGACCCCTTTCTCCACTCATCTGGGGAGAAACCAGAGCCCTCCAGCTGACAACACAACATCTCTGCACATTCAGGCCTGGCCAGAGAGAGATTTGGTGCTAATAGCTGAGGAATGATGATTGTCCCTGCGGTTGGGTTTCACAGAGGAGACGATTGCAGACAAAGAATAAGGAGGGGAAAGTCAGCTCAGAGTCAAACACTATGTGCATGTAAGCTCCTAGATAAAGACTCCACAGGTTCTTTGTGTGGAGAAATGTCCATTTTTCTACCTTTTGTTCTTGAAAAAAACAACTGTGACTCAAACTGCATGAAGTCATGAAGGTGTTAAAGATTTCAGACAGTGTGGACAGTCCAAATACTTAAATTCCCGATAAACATCAGTTATTTGCCTAGAAGCATATGCCTGTGATAAACCTGATTTTTAGTTATGCGTATGAACTAAAAAAACATTAGTCACATGCTTTCCTATGTACTGGGTGCAGCCCAGTATCCATAGGAATTAGTCCACATTGGATTATTCCACACCAAACCATTTATGTCCAACTCAAACATTCAGTGCCAGTGCAGGAGGACGTGTGTGTTTTGATGCAGGGTGGGTGTGAATGTTGTGGTCGGTGGTTATGAAGCACACTTGACTTTCATGCAAGAGACCACACTGACAGTCACATGGCACTGAGTAATGGCCACAAAAGAGGTTTTGTGGATTATTGTGATGTCACAGTTAAATTGATCTTTGACTTTTTGGATATAAATTGCGATTACTTCATCACTTTATAATTCTAGACAGTTTTGTGATTTTTTTCATAAGTAGCCCACGAAGTCTTGAATTATGGCCAAAAATGTGTTTTGTGACATCAATCTTTGATCTTCAAAATCTAACCAGCTCATTGTTGAGTCCAAGAGGACATGGGTGCCAAATGTGAAGACATTCCCTCAAAAGCAATCCTATGGTATGACATTCACAAGTATGGATTGATGGATGGACAAGAAAAACTCGAAACATAATTCCTCCATCAATGGCTGCCTCCGGCTCAGACATAAATACCTTCCTTACTAATATGCACCATTAGTCTAGAAAACAAAAATTTAAAAAAGGTTGTTCGTAAAAAAAGTTGCTTTTAACTTTAAAAGAAGAAGATGGATTCTAAATTCGCCTGCCAGTTTATTCATATGCATTACATAAACTAAAGGGGCACTCCTGCTTCTTTATTTGTACTTCCACAAAGTTAGGGCACTCACAAGAGACAGATATAAAAAAGAAGAAGAAGAAGAAAAAGAAAGAGAAAGAACTCCAATAATGCAGCTTCTATTATTAGACACTTGCATTCTGGTCAACATCCATGACTTTTAAAACTCCGCACCCAGAGTTTCTACCAAATTCCATTAGTTTCTGATTTGATGTATCAAAATTGAGGCCGTAACAGCCTGTATGACATCTTCAAGTTCACTTTTTCAGACTTTGGAACCCCATTCAGAGCTATCAGCGACATTAAATAACTGTTATGACTAGAGGTGGTGTAAACGCTAAATCTTACCTAACTGACATCAGAATATCTGCCTAAAGAACCAAACATTTAGCACAAAGTAGGCTTAAAAGCTTATGGCAAAAAAAGAGTGAGAGAGCATCCTACGTTAGTCTCTCTTGGAAATATTTGTCATTTGTTTAGAGTCTCCAGTGATTTCACTTGCTGATGTAATGTCTCCTCTATTTGCTTACCTGACCACATCTTGTGGGCCTTAATTAATGCCAACATACTTTCTCTTCGAATGTAAGACATGCATGGTTCAAAAAGCAAGAAGCTGCAGTATACAGTATGCACAGCAGAATATGCAATAAAAATGCAAATACCTGTTTAAAATTTGTTGAATAACTCAGAAAATTTCTTGTGAACACAGTCCAGCTCTGATATACTCTAATCTTGTAAGCTATGAATTCAGACGACACAACCTTCAATCACTGCAAGACCACACACACAAACACGCCTTCAGATATTGTGATGTGAGCAGTGAATCAAGTGATCGAGTGACACTCAGTCAAACAGATCCCCGTCCTCAAACACACACTCATACCCACCACAGACAGACAGAAAGGCCTCCAGTTGAGGGAAAAAGTCAAATGCCATCTCAGAACCAAACAAACAAGAAGATTTGCTTAAGACAAGCAAAACCAAACAGGATTAGTGTCGACTGCATGAAACATCGACATAAGGACATGAAGGAGTGACTTGTATGTATCAAACAAAACTCTGCTTTGCTTTTCAGACCACAGTTTGGAGTCTGAAGATTTGGATGTAGGTCAGCGGAGCCCATCTCTCTCTGTCTCTGTTTAAAAAGCATCCAGACCTTTCGTCCTTCCTCCAACCACAAATATCTTCTCATTTCTGCCAAGTCTTCCCTTGGCTCCCACCCAGAAAGCAAGCAAGCACAAACCTCCCCAGACTCACTCCACCCCACCATCCATCCCTCCATCTTCTTCTTTCTCTTTCTGTTGTGTATATTTCACAAGTACAACCACGGGGGTTTTAAAGTTTTTACAAGAAATTAAGTTTGACATGGCTCTTAACGGTATGGCGAGCTGTGTGACCCCTGGTCTCCCAAAAGCTATTCAAACCCCACAAGAGCAAATTAAAAATGCATTGTCATTAATCTAAAATGGTGTCTGTTTTTTCAAATTTCAAGAGTTTTTGGGGGGGTTTTTTCTTAAGTTACAAGCTTTCCATCCCAACCGTCCATCTCCCTGGCAAAGCACCATTACCACTAATCCTGCTGTGGAACTCCGACTCAGGCCTGGGACCCTCTTCACATGGCCTACCTCTTCTGGGTGTGGGTAACCACAACCACAGCACTTTATGAAGGACGTGTGAAAACGCTGCAAATACCTTGGTTTGGAGTAATGAGAGGGAATTTGATGTATAGTACGGAAACATAAGCGCTGTTTCTGTGATTTTGCTTGTTCTCTTGCCCATTCGTCATTTGCTCATGGCAGTGACCTAGCATGTAGATACAACAGCCAGTAACTCCTTCAAAGTTGATACTTTTTAAAAGTCTTAATCTGTTATTTTTCAGTTTAACTGATGAAACATGCAATGATTATGAGAGAAATACACATGTCAACATTGGAAAAGGAAGGACGGGGTTTGCATTCAGAGCGGTGAATTTTTTTAGATGATCAGCACCCACAGCACCTTCCAATCACTCAGCCAGAGCAGACGTGTAGGAGAGGGAAGACAGCCAGGATAAGAGCCATTAACCCAGCTTATACTCAGCACTGCTAAGGCTAACGACCAGTTACAGGAAAATGAATTAGAGGAAATGAATGGGAACTCTTGTCAACCTAACAGTGAAAAATCAGAGGCTGTTGTACCCATGACTTTGCAGACACCTGTCTCCACCACTGCATGTTGGACTGAGCCGTTGCACTTATTGGGTGGACTGAGTTCAGAGCGCAGGAGAGGGGAGGTGAACTCTATGTTTCACATGAGTGATGCTTGGTGATCAAACAATTTAAAGTAATGGGGAGTGTTTCTTAGGTGTCCAACTTTTATTTTAAAGATGTAATTTATATGACCTTCACTATTTTATTGCTGCCATTTACATTCCAGCAGATGCAAATTCAGAAAATACACAGAATTATTTCCTAGGTGTATAGGTGTATATGTCAGTTTGTATATATGTATCAATAACTGTATATGTTGCTCTTCATTATTTTTATCTTTTTGTATTTTATTGTGTGAGTGATCACAAACTTTTAATTTCATTGTAAAAACCTTTGTATTCTTTGCATGGGAATGAATGAATTACCTTGTGCCTTGTATCTCTCTGTTGCTGATTGTTGTGTCAAACCTAAATTTGCTTGCACATGTCCTAAGCAAATACCAGTGTTCCAGCAGTGAAGCACTGCACACACACACACACACACACACACACACACACACACAGATTTCTATGTGTAAAGCTACAGTAGTGTGCCTGGGATGTAAAATTGTAAATTTAACTTGTTTAATCAACAAAGTTTCTTTTTTAGTTGAACAAAATTGCCCACAGATTCTCGTCCAAGACTTGAATGTTCAGATACTTTGTATTAGCATATTTAACTGACATGGAGACAAGTTAGGGTTTCAACATTGTAATTCCAAAACACGTACATGGCACTTTAAAGCAAAAGAAGACCTGATCGCTTGTTTTAACTCTTGTTTGTATCAACATGAAATACTAAGATATAACTTTGCGGAATGTGGTTGTGTGTTAGTACTGTGTGTTAGTGATGGGAATAACAACCCTGAGGACATAAAAGTCTCTCTAGTTGCTTTCCTGTTTTTAGAATGAGACTAAGAGTTATGGAAAGATTTATTTATCTTTAGTTACAGTGTATCCATGCAAATGTAGTCACAACAAACAGATTCTGAACAAAAGTAATGCTAGGACTGGCCTGTAATGGTTTTCCTTAAAGGAACCAGATAACAATTCTGACAATCTATAATACCTCATTCAGAGAAACAGCTCAGACACTATGATGCTCACTTGTGTTACCATTTACTGAAGAGTCAAAGTCATTATGTTGAGGGATAACAGATAAAAGGTCACAGGTCAACTGGCTTTTGTCCCCTACAATGACCTGTAGTGATTTACTATGGAAAGCTGAAGAATCTCATCTTACTTTGCTAAGACAAAGACACATACAGAGTCTTGGTGTTAACCAGTATTAGACCACCCATAGAACACTGAGCACACACACCTTCCTTGACACATTTGTCAAACCAGAAAACACTGAGCTAGAAAATGATCTTAATCTCAAAGGCTTTTGGGAAAAATACAGCTAAGCGCCGCAGGGCCATGACAGAGAGTTGTGCAAACAAAAGAGCCAATTCACAATTTAGTCATTAAGAAAAAGCCGTGAGTAAAAGGTAATTAAAGGTGAAAGTGGCTTGTGAAATCACTATGATCAATAATGAAGATGAGTGTGTGAAGAAATGAATGAAAACAATGCTTCACAGTGCAACAAAACAAGCTAAACTTCACCCAAAATACTGAATAAGTGTTTCAGGGAGGAGAGCACTGAGCAGCTGAGCTCAGTCTGGGTTTTTAAGTAGGAGCACTGGCAGTCAGTCACAGAGCCCAGGTGCTGCCAGTGCTGCTAATCACACCCCTACCACTTCAAGCTCCAGCACCTGCAATAAAAAACAGGATGGAGTGAAATTTGTGACTGAGATCAGGCAGCCAACTCAGCACTCCTCTGACTCTACCTCAGCAACACACATACTGAGTGAGACATTTGCATTAAGTTGGTATATTTAACATAACATGCACCCACTCTTGCTTTGCCATTCACTGTTCTTTTGCTAACACCATTGTAAGCAATGCTTCAAATGCTGATGCTGTTTAAGTAATGTTAGCAGACTATAACTATATTGAGTTTTGTAAATTGTTGAGGTTGATAGTCAAGGTTAGAGCCTAGACATCACAAAAAGTTAGTAAATTATATTATAGTTATTTAAAGATATATACAGTGCACATACATAAGCTGACTGCACTAATTATAAAACCCATAAAAATCCTATCTCTGTATTTCCGAGAATATCTGGGAAAAGAATAATTTCTTTTTATCATTTACCATGATTCTAGTGGTTCATACAGGGGAGCAGTAATTATAATCAAATATGTTATGATAACAAAGTAGAGATTATTTTTTGCCAGGGTTCGGTGTGGGCTCCTCATGTGTGTGCGTGTGTTTGTGTGCCCCTTGGTCCCGGACATGAAAACTACTCTACAGTGGTCTAAAGCTTTTGTAACAAACATAAACTCCCCTGTGCTCTAAAAAATCAACTTGTAGCTCAGTTACCAAAGCTAAGTCAGAGCTTTAGAAGAACATCAAACTTCAAAAACAGAAAGTACTTTCTTAGAAAATGTGATCTGTTTTTACCAAAATCAATGACTGCTGTTGGTGTGTGTGACAGAGTGCCATGCAGAATAACTGACACAAAGACACCATTCAACCTATTTCAAGTCAGTGTACCATCAAACTGATTTTGAAACTGTTACTTTTAGTTTAAATTATCTTACGATCTTATTTAATGTTAAAATTCATGATGTCTTGTTTTCTTCAATCACAAGTTACCAGAACTATTAGTCATCCCATCCACAAGCACAATGCCAAAGCCTTGAAAAAACTGTAATATGACTCAACAACACTTAGGCTCTGGAGTTAACTCAGAGGCTTTCAATGTATTTGTAGTTGAGTGAACATTTAACACTGCAATTCTTGAATTTCTTCAAAATCTATGGAACAAAAAAAGCATCATGTGGATATTTGGAAGGAAGGAGGCCTGGATTTAGAGCACACTCAGTTTGTAGCCTCCAAAGACCTTTTGTCTTACATTTCCTGAGATCTCTACAAAAAAGAATGTGTAAGAAATAAAGGCAAGGAAATCAGAGATGTCTCCCATCAGGAACACAAAAGCAGCTTCTACCAGTTTTTTTCAAATGCTTCTGATTGACGGTTGATTTACGGTTTTTTAACCTGGAGTGTAAAAGATTGATTTACGCAGCTGAGATCATGGATAACGTGCTGTTCCATCCTCCACTTCACCTGAGGAATTAAACATTTGGTTTGATAACTTGGAGAATGCCTTGCAGTGCATTAACAAAGGTTAAACACTTCCTTGAATCGAGGACTTTTGTAGTGGTCAGTGAGTCTGTTTCACCCCTCTCCCCTGAGATCACAGACATTTCTCTGGGAAGATAGTTTGAGAAGCCGTAACTTGTGTTGAGCCTTGTGTCCTTTTCAACAGATTGTTAACATTCGCATTTTGTACATCCATTATTATGAAGGAGCCGCTTCAATGATCAAGTCACCTATGTTGCTTTTTCATGCAGATGTTCAGTTTAAAAGGTCTATGTAAACACTTTGTGGTTGTGGGGAGAGAAAATTCTGGTTTTGTTCTTTTTTGCCCCAATGACTTTCTTGGAGTGTGTTCGAATTCCACTGAAAACTGAGAGATCTCCACCACAGGTGAAACTTCAGGGTCAGTAAAGTCAGAGCCATCACCCCCCAAAGTGTGCCTTCAGTCATAACCCTGCCTCCTTCCGCCTGTGTAGAACACAACTACTTTTATAAAACATAAAGCCCAAAATAAACTGGTAACAGTCCTAACAAATTTATATTCATATGTCCACAGTGACACACAATAATACACAGTCTATCTTTGATCACTGTGGTATACTATCTGGGTTTAAACAAATTGACAGCAATCTGACTTTTGGCAGCTGAACTAGGCAATTACCAGTGCAATTACACTCAGCAGAGACTCTTCTCTTGTTATACTAAATCAAAATGATCTGCCCATGCTGGGCCAGACACTGATCACAACACATGTGATATCTCAGTAAAGACAAAAAAGTAATCATTACATGCTGGAAGCCAGCCACTCTCTCTCTTTTTGAGTGTGGAATCCAAAGAAACATAAATTTTGTGCACTTCCAGCTATAGGCAGACTACATGGAGAGAACGAGTCAACAATTGTGACGATAGACAGCTGGTATTGTTTTTTGTTTTCTGTTCTTTCCTTCTGGTTGTTACTGTTTTTCTTAATTCTGTGTGCAATGTTGTTACTCATTTTTGAAATTTTTCCATTGTTATGTTATTATGAAATTTCACTAAAAGAAAAAAAACAATGAAAACAATGAACAGAAAAAAGCCCAATATGCGAAGAAAATGTTCAAAGTACACTCTGGTTATGCTGAGATGAACTTCACACTCTATCCAGCACACCATTTATTGTGGCATTTCTGAAGTGCCATTATTAGGTGCTATTACGAGGTGAATTACAGTCTATCTCCCATAACACATGCTAACTTCAATGACGCTGTAAATGTACATACACCCCCCCAACACATACACACAAACACAAGCAGCAGCTGGTGCTTAGGCCTTCCATCTGTACATCTCAGACACTGATAGACCCCCATTACTTTAATATGAAAATTACAACCACATGAAATTTCTCCCATGGTTCAAACATACAGAGGCTGGCAACCGCACTTTATGGCGGCCTTTTGCTTCAGTTCTGTGTTTTATTCCTCCCCTACCTCAACTGTAGATCAGGCACTTCAAGGTTTGCCAACCATAACAAAGTTGGCACAGCATTTGCCCTCCCATCACCGCGGTGCACGCAAACGTTGTTTCACGTCTTTCTTCTCTTTTTCCTCATCATCTGTTTATTTTGGTTTTTCTTTTCTTTTCCGAATGGAAATTTTGAGGTCGATTGGTGTTGCCTGTTCCGGGCCAACAGTTCCAAGCACAAAGGATAGGATGAGGAATGGGCGGAGAGTTGAAAAGAGACAGCAAGAAGTCACGGGGGAAATTTAGATTTTTAAGCGGCAATGAGGCAGCTTCAAAACAGCTCCCATGTGTTCTTTATTTCAGCTGGGTTTTGATCGCAAATGGAGCGAGGCGAGAGCTGGCTAGACCCTCTACCCGTCACACAAGTACTGTACACACACTCACATACACACACGCACACACAAACACACACACACATGCACACACACACACGCACACACACACAAGAAAGAGAAAGACGTACATGCTCTGCCCACTATCCCCATCCTCCAACCACATCCACTGACTACAAACTGATACAGAGCAGAAGACTGTACTTTCCCAGACTTTGTTGCCAGTTTGGACTTATTACATTATCTAAATTTGCTTTGTAACAATACAACAAGACACTGAGGTTTAAAGGAATGTATGACTGTCTTACAGAGTCATGAATATACACGTATTTTAGCTTACAGTTATCCTGGAGAGGCATTAAAAAACAGTTTCTCTTTTCCAGGCACAGTCTGTTTCACTTTCAGTCAGCTTTGGAAATGAGAGCTCCCATGAGACCGTTGGCCACAGAGCAGAGCTTCCTACCTTGCTGAAGGAGAACCACTGAAACTGATGAGGTGGAAGAGAGCATCACTCATTAACTTCTATATCATCTTGACTGGTAAAAAGAAGTAAAGGAACATCTGTCCAGCCACAAATGATGATGAATTCTCTTGGCCACAGCTTCCTTAAACATAATTTTTATCAGCAACAACATATTTTTCATTTACCTTTTTTTTTAGTCAGTTAAGTTTGGCTAACCTGTCTGATCATCAGCTCATGTTTCTCTCACATGGGTCACTATTTTCCAAAACCTCAGCAATTAATTTGGTCAATGCAATGCAATAGAAAAGATGCCGAAACTACTAAAAATGTTTTAATGGGTTTTTGTTTGGCCACTTGGGGGCAGCACAAAAAGAGGTAAAAAACAACACTGACCTCATACACGGACATGGGACCAAACATCTGCACATTTTATACATCCAGCATACACAGAGGAACATGAGCATTCATTTAGTGTTTCTTGTCACATGGCTAATGAAAAAAATATTCCATTAATATTCCTGTTTACATGCAACCACGCATACTTTGATGAGCAAACACAGTCTTCCCCTTTCATCTGTTCAACTACCCTCTAAAGTAAGACGCCATGATATTTGCACATGACCACAAACCTCTAGATTTCCAAGTCCTTATAATGTTTAAAAGTTGATGTGTTTCTCCTTCTATCTAAAAGTGAGGGCTTTTTTCTTTGTTCGTGCTTCTCTACCTGAGTTTTGCCAACTGTTGGCTGGGCAATTCACACAGTTAACTATTAACAGGCCCTCTGTCACCTACTGGGGAATAAATTCCATATGAGACACATATTCCTAATTCCCTGTATAGGTATCTAAAGTCCTAGATAAAGCTCCTAACTCCCAGTAATAATGACTTATCTTGAATTTCTTCATTGATACATGCTGCATTCAGATTAATGCCTCATTTAGGATATCCAAACAGAATATGCTCTTTACACAATCCCTGTTCGAATAAGGTGGAATTATATACTGATATTACAGTCATATTTGGAATAACAGTGTCAACTTAATCAATGAAAACAGATGTCTTCTTTGTCAGAAAACAGATTTAAAAAATGTGTAAATGAATTGAAACAACTATGCCAGAGTGTTAAACCAAAACAATGGCTGAAAGACAAATGAAAGGCTGCAGTCATGCTGAGTAGAACTGTAGAGTTTGGTGATAAAAAACACTCTTTGAGTTCTTGCTACTACAGACACCTTTCATATTTCAGTTTATTATTTATTGTAAAAAATATTGTTACATTGGTGCAGCTTTAAACTAAGACCCAGTTGTCATATATCAGAAGTATCATTGAACAGGACTGATTTAATAGGCGCATAGTCACCAGTGTTTGACCGAACTCTAATCCTCTTTATGACATAACCCTTTTTCATAAGTAACAATCTGAGTCAGAACACAAATGGCCATTACAAATAACAACAAACATGTCTCTGTTTTTCTTTTAATGCTCACTGCCTGTCAGACTCTAATCCGTCAGAGCATATGTTTTGTTTCTTACTGCTAGGAGGGATGGCGGTCATGGAAACAAGCGTATTACAGATAAACACAGGAGGTGAAGCCCTTCTCTGTTTGTTCTGCTGTAAACATGAAAGCACTTTCATGCTGGTGGAATGCAGCGCCCTTGTCTTTCTGAGTGCATGCGTGTGCTTTCATGTATGAATGTGTATAGGACTGTTTATCTTCACTCTTGCATGTGTCAGCACTATTACTCAACTTTGACGTATCAGCCATATCACTGTGTTATGTTTCAATGAACAAATTGAGCTCGCTCACTGCCATTTTGTAATACAAATGTTGTTTCAGTAACAGGCAGGACATATAGCTTCTCTAATCTTGGCCGCTGATGGGTGATGCTCGGCTACAGCTGAGTTCTCAAACCCACCAAATGAAGAAGCAGAAGTAGAGTGACCATGGTTAACATCAGGCAGCCAATAGTTTAGCTTATCATTTTGAATAAATAGGTTTCTATAGGTTCTTTAGTTTATGCTGTGAACACATCACCAGCTCTCAAGGCATATGGTTAAAATATAAACATAGATATAAATTCATATGCAAAAGTCTTAAAAAAGGGGCTGATGGTTTACTTTTCAGCTTCAGTATGTGTTTATCAAACACTCCGATGCAGCACTTGAGATTGTTGGCAGACTCCATCTCACACTGCTAAAAGTGCTCAAGGATAACACTGGATCTCTTTATCCTAACTTAGCAACATGGACTGGCGGGACAAAAACATTGACAAATTTTGTGATGCCACAACCTGATATATCTTCTACAATGGTGACAACGAAATTAAATAATAAAATACATTGTTGGTAATTGCCCTCCAGAATGACACATAATTACTGTGTAAAGGTTAGAGGACCTTCGTCATCATGGTTACATGACTAACTACTTGGTTGAGGTTTGGGAACAATTTTAGCCATGGTCAGGGAAACAAACAACAGCCTTCCGTGTTAAAGGTTGACACAATATAAACATATTGGTTTGAGGCATTTGCTGAAATGACAGATGCTGTCATTTTCCATTGGCGACTCATTCTCACGATTTGAGACACAAATTAAAAAGTCACACTCTGCATCCTCCCAACTCATCAAATATGTAAGCGTGGTCAGGTTCCCTTGATGTTACTATTTAAAGCCCCTTTAGTGTAGTGTCTTTTTGCGACTCACCAGGCTTTTAACTTATTGCAAGACAATATAAGACACTCATAGCAATGGCTCTGCCTGACAAAGTAGAAAGAGCATAAAATATCCCCAAGAGTGCAGAGTGTTGGGAAGTTGCCACATGGTATCAGAGAGAAGACCCCTGACATCAAAAGTCACCAATCTGCAACTGTCAGCCATGTTTTAGAGGGGGATTTCTGGCATGAAAGCTGTGCGCATTGCACACAGATGCTAAAGAGTTATCAAATGCATTTAAAAGTGACATCCAGGGGTCCTGACTAAGTGTCTGTATGTGGTGAGTTGGGAGTAAGAAAGTGTTGAAAAGCCACTATAATATATATTTTTTTGAAGCATTCATGTGGTCAAACAATTAAACCGCCCTGTTCTTGATTTTTCGAATAACCCCCTGTATCTTTGTGAATATCTTTTTCTTTCCTCTTCTTCATGTTGTATTACAGAGGTAGAAGTGGAAATAGAGGGACATTAGAGCACTGCAGTGGATGTTTTGTCACCAAGAGCATCTTACTTTGACATCAGAGATCTGCTGTCTGTATCCCCTTTCATACTCAACAATTAGAGTATAAGCTTTTCCTAACCTTAACCAAATAGTTTCATTTTACTAACTTAACCTTGAAAACCTTGTCCATAGAAGCATCAGCTCAGAAAGTGCCCCTAAAGTATGGGTTGTTTACAGGGCAACAATATGACATTTTATCATTTAAGTTAGCTGGGTGGAGAACTTGTTGGCAGAGAAGCTGAATGGCTCAGCTAGAGAATGGCACTAAAATGTATTTGCAATGGGGTAAGAATGCAGGAGGAGCCTTCAGAGCTCCTTTAACATGTTTGTCAACTGAGTAACTTTCATTCAGGTGGATGGGGCACCATCTTGATATCCAGTCCTCTTAATACATCACTGATGTAAACTCAGGAGTGTATCAAGGAGTGTGCTCTGTGATGTCTTCCAACGCAGAATCACTGCTCAGAGATCACAAATGCAGTTGTGGATCTGAGCCAAGTGCATTGGATATGTTCATTGTAATGAATGAGTGTTTATCCCAGTGCTCTTTTATCTGTAATACAAACAGCAGATCTGCTTTTAAAAAATAATGGGTCAGTTCAACTGTTTCACACTGTTGGATAGCTGTAACAATGAGCAACCTGTGGCCCTCCAGTCTAGACATACTGTAACAAGTCCCCTCGTGACTGTGATTATGCTCTTAATCTCGTAGAAAATGTCAAAGATCTGTGCTAAATACCTTGACCTGTAGCCTTTAAACACAAACACATGAAAACATACACACACGCATTGTGCGGATCGTACATTTGGTTTCCTTTCAGACACAGGAAGAGGTGTGGTGAAACAGATTACTGGGATATGCATCGATCAGGCCTTTCTATCGCTCCCCAGGTTCTCACATGCTGTTCAAACACACACTCTCACACACACAACCATTAAATTGAGTCAGATCCTTGCTTTGGGAGAGCTTACAGCAGACCAGATGTGGCTGTAATGCTTTTCTTAATGTGAGACTTATATAGAGACTTCTATAGGAATGACCCAGAGCACCCTCAACACCTCATTTTCAGCACTATGAGCCTCCAGAGCAAAACAGTCAAATTCCTTGTGTGAGGATTAATCCTAAAGCTTCACTACAGCAAGTGCAGGCAGTCAAAGACAGAGAGTGGCAGAGAGGCCCGATAGCATCGCTGTCAAACATTTAGATGCTCTATCTTTCTAAAAGTTTGGCTGTTCTGCTGTCTGGTGATGATGTTTGTTAACATTGCTATGGAAATGTTGGATATAACAATTGCTATCATAATGGGAGTCATGATGAGGGAATTTCCATTGGCAGGGAGCATATGTGTTTATGTGTTTATGTGTGCATATGTGCGTGTATCTGTGGAGGAGATGCAAGCAGATATAGGAGAGATATCTGTGTCATGATAATGGTGGTTTGGACTGAATCATCATGCAGGTTGGTACAGCCAAATGTCTCTCTCATTTCTCTGCTTCTCCATGTTGGTTCTTACCCCTCCCATGTCTCTCTTACTCTGCTTCTTCCCCCTTTTTCCTTCACAGTATTTTTCTTTGGGAAATATTTCTGTTTTTATTTTACATGACAGATGATACTTTGTGTTTAGAACAGTGAATGTAAAACCCTTTAATTAAATTATTAAAATGTTGTTGTTGTTCTTTTTGAAGAGAATAAAGGGAGGGATTAGACCTTGAGTAAACTGCAGGCATTTACACCAGTATTTTCTAAGCTTATGGTCACAACCCAAAGTGGGTCACAGACCTTTTTTATTAGGTCACTAAATACATAGAAATATAAACACAGATATGCTTTGATATGTGGATTCATTTTCCTGATTAAAAAAAGAAAGCGTTCATTCTTGCTACTCTGGTCAATTGAGTTCAGATGTTGTGTGTGAGGACCAGAATACGTGTTCACACTATCTGGCTGAGGAAATGTTGAGTGTCGCTTCCGTGATTCCATATTTCTTGATAGCTTTTATGACTGTGAAACAAAAGTACATGACAGAGTCGGTACAGGCTGGCTGCAACAAAGCCTTTTGAAATGCCTCAGTGTGTTCTTACTGGGAAGTGCCTCTGTAACCAGAGCTAAAAAACGAACAAATGGAACAGAGATCTCAAAAAGAATCAGTCTCAGCACTGGGACAAGTAAAAAGAAGAGACTTTGAAGAAACAGTGGAAAAGTAAGTCAGTCATGTGTTTATTTGCATAGCATTTGATTTATTCGTTTGTGTCTGTTAGTTGGTGACTACCAGCGTGTTTATAGCTAGCTAAAATTACTTTTTTGTGTCAGTTAACAAGTTATCTGATGACTTTTTTTTGCTAGCCATAACTGACATTCAGACATCCTGTTTGTCAGCCACTGCTTCTCACATAGGTGGAATAAGCAGCAAAGTGTATTTAAACAACACTGTTTTGATGGTATGACTGATGCATGTCTTACATTTGGGTTAGTTTAGGTTCCAGGGATACAACAAAATGCAGTGGTTCAGTTGCAACAAACTCTTTAGTTGGCACCACCAACTGTTAACTCAATATACCCAACTACTAAAATTCACGGAATATAGTAGATTGATTTGCATTTTGTTTTACAAGGATACAAGGATAAAAAGGAAGTTTATTGGCCATTATACAACAAGTTGTATAATAAAATTAAAATGTGGTTCCCTCTTGATTGATTAATTGATTGTATAAAAAAGATAAAATGATTAAACATG
>JAQMCX010000003.1:3994165-4006088 GCA_029814765.1 Acanthurus leucopareius | reverse complement strand
TTTCCTAGAGTATAAGAAACGCAATAAATATCTTGTTAAGTTACATATAGAGTAGGGTAAAAAATTTGCAATTAATTTGCGATTAATCGCGCGTTATCTCAGGACACTAATGCGATTAATTGCGATTAAGAATTTTAATCGATTGACAGCCCTAATATAAATATATTGTGTCTCTCTCTCAAACAATCGTTCTCAAACAACTGCGTTCACCAACCACATCAAGATCTTTATGACACAAGGTGGTGCGGCTCATACCGCTTTTGTCCACAAGAGTTTCCAGAATCAACAAGCAATAAAAGTTCCTTGCAGCTGCTTTAAAAGATTATTAGGTTTTGTAATATCAGAGATACAGGCCATAAATTTTTCAAGATGCCAAAACCCATGTTAACTATAAGATATGAATCACTGCTGCTTTTGGAAATCTGGCTGCCCCCTTGGGCAGGAAGGGATAGCTGTTTTAAATTGAATAACCATAATAAGTTTTTGATTCTTTATCCAGCTTTAACTGTTGGCAAAAATAAAAGACTGGATAAATTGTGCAATTGTCCTCACCAGTCATTGACTGCACTTGAGATCCGGTTTCTCATGAACTATGCCAGGACTCTGTATTGTACTGTGAAGTACTATTTGCCAATATGTCATCATCAATGTAACAACATGAAAATCCTCAATATTTATCCTACTCCATGATTAAACGTGGCTCTTACTGTATTCTCATTTTAATAGGTTGTAGCTGCAGATGGTTTCTGCCAAACATGAAAACTAAGAATGAGATCCAAAACAAACCTTGCAGATTTTGAGGTGATTCTGTCAGTCTTAAGAAATCCAACCCATGAACCTCTGAGTATTTCTCCTCCTACTCCTTTACAGTAAATGTTCAAGAGTAAATAAACCACAGAGTCAGAAAGGGGGAAAGGGGAGCACAGTTAACTTTGCTCTTTTAAATCTCTCCTTTCATTCACAATCTCTTCCCTCTTTTCCTTAAGTTTTCAACACCTACAATGAGATTGTGATTACAAAATCAAACTGATTTTTACTAAATTTTTGCTGTGAAACAGTAGGTTATATATATCCTTAGTGTGTGTTTTGACATGTGTACTTTGTGAGCAAATAAAAATAGATAATTAGGTTTAATTAATTTTTCTGCCCTGATGGTGCCCACTACATTAGTGTTCTCCTGGGGGATGTTTTTTAGTTCTGACTGATGATGTGTTTATTTGTAATTTGTGTAATTTGTAAGTACAGTTAGTACCTGCCCTCACTGGGCAGGCACTAACTGTACTCCATAGTAGAGTCATTATCATAAACTGAAAGAGAAAGTCAGAGGAAAATAATCACTGAAAAAATATGTCATGAAATAAAACCAAAAACAATGCCCTTTCAGAAAAAATAAAACTAAGATAAATGATATTGTCTAGTTGCAAAGCTTATTAAAATACAATGAAAATAAACATTAGTTTGTTTCTGCTTTAGTTTTTTAGTGATAAGTTATCAGTTTATCTGCAGTCATCTTACAATATAAAATGATATAGAAGTATAGCTCGTCAAGCTTCACATACTGTATATGAAAAAAGTGGAATATAAAAAACACAGACAAAAAACTAAAACTTAAATAAAATAAAATCTAAAGTTAAAACTAAAACCAAATGAAAAGTATTATAAATCTTAAACCTACTATAGCTGTGGTCCATATTACAATGTCTATAGCCAACTAGATTGCAAAATAATCTTGTTAGCATTAGCCTACCATGTAAGCAATATTACATGCATTTGTTATTGCGCGTCACAATTCCAACAATGGGTAACCATACAGAGGACTTATGTATAGTGTGGCATGGTATGTTCAGCCAGAATTTAATTTTCAGCTGGTTTTATTTAAACAATTTGATTAGATCATTTTTTCAGTCATGTCTTTACAGCTCAAACATCAAATATGCTCTTGTTAGCTGAAAGCTAGCTAGAAACAAAGGCCTTGACAATGTGTATTGAGGGTGTGTGTGTAAACTGCAACCTGGGAAATTACCATAAAGTTAAATCAACACCTCAATAAAACCATCTTAACACAAACAACCTTTAACTTCCATGGAGGAAGGATTTAATGCTTTGCTAGTCGAATATGTGAGATTAAAACTAGGTGTATTATTAAACTTGCAACTGAGTGTATGTGCAGAAACTCATTAGTAAAGTAATTAAAAACTAATGTTAACACACGAAAACATTAGCCTTGCAAACACATACAGGCACAGCAGGTGCACATGCACACACATTCACACACGCACACACTCCAGGCTTTTCCCCCTTATTTCTCTACATGATTAAACAGTAAATTAGTTGCCCTTCATTTTCCTGCCTGGGAACCCAGTTTTGGCAGGCACAACCTGGCTGGAGCACTGCTACACATCCTGGGAAAAATCATCATGTATGGGACTTACACATTTTCCATGTAGAAATCCAATGGAACATTATTGTTGTTAAAAAAAGTCCATATTTCCACCCCCCTTCACACACACATGCATACGCTCTCTGGGACAAGGAGTTCATTGAGGGAAGAAAATACAGCTAAGCTTTCTGGAGCAGAGTTTTCCTCCAGCTCCCTCGGGTCACCTGCTGCTTCACCTCCCCACAAACCACCACTGCCACCATCAGTTCTTCCCTCTCCTCCCTACTCCACCATTTCTTTTTTTCTTCCTTTCTTTGCATTGTTTGCCGACAGCGGGCCAAGAATGTGTTAATCTACTGAGCTCACCAGCAGATTAATTGAGGGCGTTTTTCTTTGATCAGGACTGCGGTATCTAACGCTAGAAATATTTAAACTCAATCAGCGGTGATCAATTAGTAGAACAATAGCTCTGAGGTCGGAGTTGAGGAGCAGCGAGTGCCCCCTCGTCTTTTCCTCCTCCTTCTCTCTTTTCTTTTGTTATTTTTTCTGTCTGCTGATGATGACCCCCTGGCCAGCAATCAGGGCAGTGCAGGAAGGATTAGACTGACATTAACTATGATTAATGGGAAAAATAACAAGGCAGCCAAACAAAGGGTCCACTTCCATGGCATCTTGGAGCTGCTTTGAAGAGGGCTTCGCTTTCTTGATCTCCTCGCACACAAACACACACAGTACACAAACACATGCACGAATGCACACAAATGCATGTGTGCAAATATGCACAGATGTACACACAGGCAAACACAATCCCCCACAAAAAACACACTTTTCCATCTGTGGGCCGCCTTTCACCCTGACTGAGGGCCTATAAATCAAGCCTGAAGAAATAGAGGGAGCCCTGGACTTGTGCTTGTGGTATAAAGGAGCTGAGCGTGTGTGAGTGTGCATGTGTGCATGTATGTGTGTGCGGGTGTGCGTGTGTGTGTGTGTGTGTGTGTGTGTGTGTGTGTGTGTGTGTGTGTGTGTGTGTGTGTGTGTGTGTGTGTGTGTGTGTCTGTGTGCGTGCATGAGGGAACTGTAGGGCCATAAACCCCATGGACTGAAAGAGAACAAAGGGCAGACATTCATTAATCTCTTTGTGCAGGTCTCTATTCTCTCCACTCCACTGGAGTACAGTCAGCCACACACACTCTGCTGCACCATTTATGTGACAGCCTGCCTTTTCTGTGTGCGTATGAGTAGTGTGTGTGATTGTGTGTTTATGTGTCTGTGTGTGCGTGCTCACAAATCAGTCCCATATGGAAACAGTGCTTCTTGAAAAATGCATCTTTACTGTTTATGTATTTCTTCCAGTGATCTAGATACAAATAAATAAATGATTTGTGTGTGTGTGCGTATGTGTGTGTGTGTCATGGTTGGTGAGAGGGGGCTTCAGAGAGCTGGTGCTGCAGTCAGGCCAGGGAGGCAGGATGTTCCCATGCTATGGAGTGTCAGGCAGCTGGCTGGCCTGCAGCCAAGCCAAACCTGTGGCGGCTGGAAGGAGAGCAGCCCAGCACCGAGATCCAGTTACCGTTTCCTCAATCACAAGGCAAGACAGAGAGAGACCTGATGAGCAGTCTTTCCTGTCTACACAAAGTTGATAAAGTGATAGATTTGGGAGGGCAGGCTTGACTGTGGGCGAACACGCCGCGCCAACTGAAGATGAAAGCCATATTTCAAATTTCACTCACTAGGACAACCTGCCAATTCTCTTGTTTCTTCATCTTTCTGTCCTCCCATTATGCCCATCAACCTCTGCCCAATGGAAAAAAAGGGGAAGGTTAAAATGGGGGGTGGGAAGAGGGGGGGTAAACCCCATATGGAAGCCATTCTCCCCATCCCTCCTCTATTCGCTGATGGGAATGTTTTGCCGTGCTCCAGAGATGAGCCTGTGATGTCACAACCTGGCAAAGTACTGCTGTGTCAGTAAAGAGGAGGAGAAAGAAAGAAGCAGGAGGAGGAGGAGGAGGAGGGATTGGCGATGGCGGTTGGCGGGAAGAGGAGGGCGAGGAGAGTGAACTGCTGAGCCGCCGTTTTTTTCTCACCACACTGTAAATTAGCGTGCTGGTTCCTTGATGGAAAACATTCCGGGGGCAACACCGAGGGGCCTCCTGAGATCCTAGAAATGTGAGAGAGCCGTGTTCAGCCTGGGGATGGGGGTGATTCGGGTTGTGGTGTCTTTTGAATTAAAAAAGGCCACGAACAAAACATCTCTCTCTACCCCAAGATAGAGTCCTGGCAGAGGAGCGAGAGCCTGAGAGAGAGCAGATGAGTCCCGCTCTGAACCAGCAGAGGCTGCTTCCAATAAAGTCTCAACATACTTGCCTCTGTACGGAAAAATCTGAGGCGGTGCTGCCTAGCCTCATGCTCAACTGGAGATAATTAAGTAAAAATAGAAGTGCAATTTCCACTAGTTAATGTTCAAGAGCTGTGGTGTTGTTGCTAACTGTTTCTCGAAATGGGACATGGTGCAATCTTCAGTAACACTCTCAGGACTTTACTCACCCATGTAAACCACATACACACATACAAAGGTTTTATCTATTGATTATTTTAAATCTAATTTAACCATAGTTACATCTCACTGTTGCCAAATAAACTGTCCATCGTGAGCAGATTAGGGCCATCATTTTTTATTGTGTCTGTCAAAAGGATCAGAGAAGATGAACTCAGTATTTATGAATGCACTCTTGCTTTAAGAGAGACACGTTATCACAAGCTGATTTACCAGCAGGCATATGTGTGTGTGTTTGTGTCTATAATACTTCTTGCTGCAGAATCAGCAGAATTGCTCTAATTGGTCCGATTCTCTTTTGATATGAGCTTCCAGCATTTGTAATGAATTAAATTAAACATCAGGAGGTTGATCGTGAAGTGACTCCAGTTGCTCCAGTTTTGACTCATATAACTCTCCTTGTTGTTGAAATGTTCTATTCTCATCAGAAATGTGAGAAACGGCACTACTCATCTGTTTGCAGCTGGTCTAAGGTCAGTTTGAAACACAGCACTCAGGCCTGGTCACAGCAGAGAGTGATACAACAAAGTTTCCCTGCACTTGAGAGGGTGTGCTAAAAGTTTAGGGAGGTTGGGGTTTTTTGTTCTTGTACCATTAACTCAAACCATGTCTCGAGTAGTTTATGTCACAGTTGGTTACACGAATTTGACACAAATGTGCCTTTGATTGCATTTCAATTACACTGATTTTGCCACACATTCTTGCTGTTTTAGCTGCAAGTGTTACTGAGTCTTTAGACAAGGGGACACTAAAATTAATCTGAACAAATCTTACTGTCTCCATTAGCAGAAACTATTTGCTTTAAAATACTTCTTATCACATGACCAACATATAGTATGACACCAGTTATGGGAGTTTCAGTTGATATAGTCTTCCGTCAAAGTTGGTTCTTCATACTTCCATAGATCAAGGGCTCACAACAGATATAAGAAAAGTCTTTGCTTCTAAAGACTGTGAGGTTGGAAAAATGGGGAAGGCTAATAAGTGGAGGTTAATTTAAGAATTTCTTTGTTATTGTTGCTGTTTCATGTCAAACTACTTTTCCTAAAGACGAAAATTAACTTGATGCTCAGCTGTCAATCGTATCTGTAGATAATCTTTTCAGGATTGATTCTTCCATAAATATCAAAATAAAAAGCTTTAAGCATATCTAGTGTTTTAAAGAAGGTCAATACTAAGCTAGTAAAACTCTATAAAAACATAGACCCACACCCCACCGCCCCCCGTTTAC
The DNA here is from genome assembly GCA_029814765.1 of Acanthurus leucopareius. Lineage (NCBI taxonomy): Eukaryota > Metazoa > Chordata > Actinopteri > Acanthuriformes > Acanthuridae > Acanthurus > Acanthurus leucopareius. Next base: position 3,999,923 of record JAQMCX010000003.1, on the reverse strand, counting down.
TTACAGTTGTGGAGAGACATGATTTGTTGATCTCAGGTTAAAAATATGGACAGAAATGGGACGCAAGGGGTGTAAAAAAAAGAGGAAAAGAGGAGACTCAACTGTATTGACTGCAGCATACATGGTGACTGTGGGGTCGGAGGGAATTCTGTCACACACACCTAAATTTAAGCCATTCCCAGAGGCCAGGCCAAACAAAGCTTCAGGAAAAGGCCCCTGCTCTGGTACAGTGAGCCGACACTGCGCTGCTAGTCTGAGAAAAAACAGGAAACACATGTGGACGGCCCGATACAGGGAGGAACAGCAGGGCCTGCTGAGCAACCAGGAACCAGAATCGCAGGATTGAGACCTAGCTTGACCCTGCCAGTTCCCACTGACACTTCCTTATCCGCTACAGGGCAAAGTTCAGCGCAGAGGGACAAGCAGCAGGTATCACTGCTGAGCTCAGCTACAGGAAGCAGCCCAGGCACAGACAGAGGGATGGAAGAAGTGAGAGTAGCTGTTTTTGTCCTATCTATGGCAAAGGTCCTCTGTGGTGTTGTCATGCTTACATAACAGAAAAACACAGGCTCAATGCTAAATGCTAAATGCTCCTGCAATGCTACTCCCGCATTGGGAGTGGATCAAAACATTGCCTCAGAATATCTTGATATTTACAAAGATAACAGTTATAACAGCCAGCTGGGATAAATAAGCAACACCTGTGTCTCATATTTGAAGATGAGGAGAACAACAGTCAATCAGCCATGTTTGTTTTGGGAATAGGGCTTCATTTGTAGAGAGTGGGATTACTGAATGACTTGAACAGAGGGTGAAATGGAGTGTCAGCTGATATGTGTGTGAAACCTTGTCTTCCTCAGGTTCATTCACAAGAGACAGATCACTGAAATGCACCCAGTGCTCTTTCTTATCAAAATCATCATCATCATTAACCTTGCTGTTCTTCTCTTTTCTGTGCTCTGTAAGTCCAGCAGCAGTGGAGCAGAGTTTAGTCTGAGTTTTGGAAAACATCAATCTCCTTTTCCATCCCCACACTGCTCAGCCAATGTCAATGTTTAGCCCAGCACAGTGAACAGGAAGTGATATCAGTTTCTAAATCTGACAGACATGTATTAAAATGTACACTCTTTTAACAGTGTCCTTTGAATGTCCATCTGCCAGAATCCAAATAAGAGAAGTTCTGTTGATAAAAATGTTCATACAAACTGGGTTTCCTAGAGTTATTACTTGGCACTCACAGATTAAATCTGTAACAATAGCAGCAATTGATGGTAGACCTACAGAATTAAGCCTTTTCCACAACAGAATCTTAAAAATTTGAAATTTAATGTGTATTGTTACGTAACGTTATCTTGTTGTTTGTTGTTCTTAAACCAGGAGTGATATGAAATCCATGTTCCAGGTACTCTTGAGGGAAAAAACACAGCAGCTCATTTGCAGCATGGCAAACAGCAATGCATACAGGAAATTTGTTTTCATACACATGCATGATTTTCTTTTTTTGTTTTGGCATGTGGGGTACTTAACTTAAGGTTGCTTGCACTGTGACCCTGGCACTAACCCTGGCTGGTGCTCATATGCTGCTTTAATCAAAATTATAAGTTTAAGTTAGATAGTGTAATTATTTTTTTTTTTATGTGACGTCTTCACTGGTTTGATGATACACAAGTGGTGCATCACTCTGGCTCTGAAGAGCTGGTCAGCTGGTTGAAGGGCAGTCTGACACCAGTCTCAGGTTCTCTGCACTATTCTATCAACCTCTTACTGTAGCTGGTGCTCATTTATTAATATTAAGATATTGAAATTAAGACATGACACGTTTTTTGTTGCTATCTGTCTCACAGCTTCATTTACCTGCCAACCAGCACAAAAAAAATAAAAAATATAGCCCTGTAAACTGTATAAGCAGACAATGATATCTTCTTATTTTACATTCAAAACCTTTGTAAATCACAATGGAAATGCAACAAAGGACCTCAAACTTTTAGACATTCTCAGAAGTTCAGGTTATCAAAACCTTTGTCATGAGTCTTTAAGTTCAAGTACTGAGAAAGACCCAATAAAGGTTGCACAAACTGACGGAGCCTGTTGAGGTTGTAGGGATCCTTTTGGGAACCTCTCCAGACACTACTGAGGACTCAAAACACTTACCCTTCTATGTATGTTATTTTGTGAAAATTCCATCCATCCATCATCTGTAATCCCTTCTCCTTTGCAGGGTCACAGAAGTGCTAGAGCCAATTCTAGCTGACATGGGGCAACTGGCAGGGTGAAACCTGGCTAGGTCACCAGTTTATTTCAGGGCTAAAACATGGATACAAATATCAATTCACACTCACTTTCTCACCTGTGGGATATCCAGAGTTGCATATTATTCTAACCTTCATGTCTTTGCACTGTTGGAGGAAGCCACTCAGAGGGAACTCGTGCAGACACAGAGGAAAACATGCAAACTCCACACAAAAAGACCCAGTTTTAGCCCTAACCTTCTTGCTGTGAATAGACAGTGCTAACCAGTGCACCACTTCATTTCTTTCTCTTTTTCTTGTTTTTGACTGGGGATGTGAATACAGTATTATCTTCGTCTTCATCTAACTTGGTCACACTTTTAATCCTTTATTCAAATTTAGTTTAATTTTACTACTTTTAAATATCTATGTGCTCTGTATATATGTATTCATACTCACTTTTTTTATTCTGAGTTTTATTTTTCTCATCATTTTTTCACTCTCTATTCTGGGACCAAATCTCCACAGTTATTATTAACTGATATTTTGACACATCCCTATCATGCAATGACTCATATTTTCATGTTAAGAACCCCATATTTGCTATAATCCTTCATTCCTTTGATGAATCACAAAATCCCAATACAGTATGTTCCCACAGCAACCACCCTTTTCCCTGCAGGACCATTAAAATTTCATCTCACCTTCAAAACCAAACCTCATTCCTTCTTACGCTGTGCTGTTTTCACATTGGTGTGTTCCTGTATAATTTTTGGTGTGTCTCGTGTTGACAGAATCATGCATCACAGCCTCCTGTAACAACCCATACTCTTGATCAAAACATGCAGCACTTTTCATTATTTCTCAGGGATACGAGCTGAGACGTAGCACCAAAAAGACAAGACATTTGGAGCATGAACACACAGATGAACCAACAAAACATAAACCTGCACAAACACCTGCAAGCTTTTTAGTAGCCCACAGCTAATCAACGTGGGAAATTGTCGATTCTCTAATTGCTGTTTATTAAAAAACATCAATTCCTATGATGCATCTTCAAACCGTGAGATTGGGGAGTGATTACATGAGTTTGAATGAATTTCTTTCTCATTTTCTTTTCCATCCTCGTTCAGAGCTTGCAGCCGAAGCTATTTCGATGGTAATGAAAATAAATACAGGCCTTGGGAATCCATGTCCATTCCAAGAGCCATTCATCTATGAAGCAACCTCATTCTTATATAAGAGTCCCTATTTGGATTCGGTTCACATCACAGTTTATTTAACTTGATTTCCCTAAATAGGGTCCTGATTGGGTTGCATAAGGGCTCTGAGTCCTCAGTGGAAAGGGGGAGGGGGTTATGAGACGAGTAGTAGAGGGAGGGAGTGATCAAGAGGAGAAAGGGAGAGTGACAGGCTAATGAGAGGGGTGTTTTTATGTCCAAGTTTCAACTTTATTTATCCAAGTGGGGAGGTTTGGCAGCGAGAAGCTATACTGACATTACGTAAATACATGAGCCAGTCACTGATGCAAGGTGCTGAAAAGAACAAAAGTAAGACAAATCATCACTGTCATCAGCATCATTGGCATCTTTGTCATTATTATCCACATGAAATCAAAGTCTTCCTGTCCTTTTACCAAGAGAAAAAAAAGGCAAAGCAAGACTCAGGAGCTCTCACGCCTGTTTGTCTCAGCCTTTTCAACTGCGGTGAGTGCCACAAGATCGTACTGTATGTTGAACACTCTGCAAAAGGAACAGGCAGGCCGCATCCTTCCAGGTGTGGATACAGTACATTTCAAGAAGCCATGCAACAGAGGAGGCTCATTTGATTAAGGTTCATCAATGATATCCATTAATTCCACTGCTCTGAGCACTAAGACCCTTGGAAAAAAATCACAGTGGCATGATTTAATTGACACACCAAACAGACTGATCAAATGCTTCACAACTTCTTTATCAAATGTTGCACTAAATGTAAATAAAACTACATCTGATTGACAGCTGCGGACTGACATTCTGCAACTCTTTAAGAGGAAGTAAGTTTTCAGCAATTTGTATTCTCATCCAACACAAGACTAACACCAGTTTTTACAGCAAAATAAGCCAATTTAAAATAGACTTTGTGGCTGTAATTTTGTGGCTGAGATGACAAAGAGTGGCGTAAGTTACCAACAAAGACAACAAGCATTTATTGTCTCCAAAGATAGGTATTGTTGATGTTTTCATACGTTGTCATAGCATCAGGCTGAAACAAGGGCAAAAAATTTGTGTGTTCACCTAAGTCATGTCATGTTTCCATCCCTAGCAACTATAGCTGGAGACGATAAGTACTCATTACCGCATAGTCATCTTAGAATGAAAGCCAACTGTAACCATTCCAGCTGAAGACAAAAAGTATATTTTTGTCAATGTAAGTGGATTGTTTGTCCAGTTTGAAAGGGTTTTCAGATTCTCCATCCAGACAAGTGGCTCTTTGAGGCTTGTATTTTGGCACAGCGGTGCTTTAAGCTAAATGCTGCATCAGCATACCAACACGCACAAAAAATAGAAAATGCTAACATGATATTTTTTTACTGTAGCAGTTTATTATGTTCACAGCTCAGCCTAGTATGTTAGCGTGCTAAAATTTGCTTATTGGCTCAAACATGAATGAATTTCCATAAAATAATATTCACTAGATAAGTGACAGCTTAAACTTGGTAGTATGCTAAGATAATAAGAAGTAAAAGAATCTCTGAACCCTGCTTATTTTAAATTATAATAATAATAATAATTTTAGTAAGAAGTTTTGCCACTGCAGTCTTATTTGGTCAGTATGACCAGTAGTCTATGGCGGCTAATGCTAGCTAATAGGAAAATTAGGATGGATAATGTAGAGTCATTAATGTTACTGAATTGGTTTACCCAACTTTATGACTCCTCTCGTGCTGCTGTAAAACTGCTTACAAAACTTTGTTTTCTTTTTCACCATTATCTTGTTAATGTCAGCTCTGCACACAGGCTGCTGTTTAGCAGACGATTGCTTCAAGTCAGTTGGATCCTTCATTACATTACATTAAATTTATTTAGCTGATGCTTTTATTCAAAGTACTTAAATTAGGACTGGGACTTTATCACCTTACTTACAATTAATTAATTACAGAAAAAATAACGCGACAAAAAAAATAATGCATTTAATCGCTTTTTTTTTTTTTACACTGCAAACAGTGCGGAACATTTGTCATTGCATGATTTCCTGGCATAGCTCAGTCGATAGGGCAGGCGTCCTATGTTTCCCATGTGTCTCCACGTGACTCCGGCTCAGATCATTTGCTGCGTGTATATAAAATATAAAATTTAAATAATAAAAAAAAAAGATGAGAAGTCGTTGCTGGGTTTGCTGGGTGGAAAACAACAACTGGGTGGAAATCTGGATGTGTGCACAAATTGTCCAGGAAAGAATTTGCCTATCCACAGCTCTTCCAACCTCCGCTACCACTCAATGCCAAACATGTTGCAGCTAGCACAGACAACAAAATGACAAAAAATGTT
>JAQMCX010000003.1:3982676-3994065 GCA_029814765.1 Acanthurus leucopareius | reverse complement strand
CAGCTAGCACAGACAACAAAATGACAAAAAATGTTGCTTCTTGTGTCAAATATTGATATGTGATTAATTGAGATTAATTAATTACAAAGGCTCTAATTAATTAGATTAATTTTTTTAATCGAGTCCCACCACTAAATTAAATATAAGTGTAAGTTGATTTAACCACAAACACAATCAATCCATAAATTAAAACAATCATACTGAACTACCTCAGTGCTACTTTAAGAGACAATGAGAGACAAGAAGTTTTTCATGAGCTAATGTTTGGACGGATCAAATGAGTCTCTGTAAAGTACAGTTATGTCAAAAACAGCTTCTGCTCAAGAAACCCTCTGGCTTCTTTGTTGCATAACTGGTGAGCACAAGCATGTGTGCTTGGTCATGTGACATAATTTAAATAACAAGAGCTCTTTTTGGCTGGCGATAATACAACGTGTCACACTATTCAAAAATCAACATATCTATCTTCTTATCGCATCCATGCTGTAGAAAACAGATGTTTTCTGATTTCAATGCATTATTGTGGACTTCAGTCTGAATGCCACCTGTATGCTTGCACTGTAAGCTTATTTTTTGTGCCACTAGTGATGGGGTACTTATCTTTACTACCTTTCTGTCTTCTCTGGAGGGATCTTTCCTGAAATTATAAGTTTTCAAAAGCCAGTTCATTCGGGCTCTCTCTACTGAAAGAAGTTAAAATTCTGCTTTCCCCTTTTGCACACAATTTCAATGTTACAACCAAATTTAAGCCAATTATGATCTGTAAAGTGTTTCAAGTTGAAATAGCCCATGAATCAGTAATGTTAAACTCCATCAGCTCTTGAATTCATTGCTATAAAACATTGACTGCAAGAGTTGTATTGGACTCTTGAATCTTATAAAAGCATGTCCAGGAATTTGGTAATATCTGGATCATGGTACTTCTGATGGATTTGAGAGCAGGATAATAACCCATTGCCTGCTTTCCCAAGACCATTTAGGCTTTATAAATGTTATCCGTTTAGTTATTTTATATTGCATCTGCACCTGAGTAAAACATAATATCTTAAACAAGCTTCTCAACACAAACACTGACAGGAAATGACAAGAAACTGGAGACTTAGCAAAGGCCTTCCCATGACACACAATTTTTTTGAAGATATTTGGCTCCAAAACCTTTGCAGTCGGTACATCCAAAATAAATTTGGAGCTGCAGCTGAGTGAAATAAAAACCCAAGAACTAGCTTGGTGATTTATTCAGAGAGACTTTTAGAGGGGGAGAGAATTCACATACTGCAGACACAACAACTGTTCGGTCGATAAAAAGGTGAGCACAAATTTCCACACGGGGTGTTCTCAAGACCCCCGAAACAGCACCATCAACCCAACAAAATCCCAGACATACACAGACAGGTGTGTGTGTGTGGGAGTTGGGGGGAGTGTGAAATCTCTGCTAGTACGGAGATAACGGTGAGAGATTGCTAACACTACAGGCTTAATGTATAACTTCCAAGGTCAAGCCTTTTCTCCCACACATCTTGTCTGGTGAATAAGCCTCTGTGCTGCGCAGCGGTCCGTCCGAAGGTCCAAGCGGATACCGACATGATTACTGCGGGGATATTGCGGGTGAATTCCTGAGTGGCCGCTGTGACATTTTAGGATTAGTCATGATGGCTGGAAGCAAGAGTTCCTGTAATTGCATTATCAATGGATGGTACTGTCTGCTCTGGTCGCCCACTCATATTTGAGGAATTCTCACTTCCTCTCTCCCCAACTGTCTGTTTTTGCGGTTCTTCTTTTATTCACCCCAAACTGGCTTGATTTTGATTTACCTAAAAAGAAATGGATTCAATTTACCTCAAAAAAAATGCTAGAATGTCTGTAAATCAGACATTCCAACAAACTTTTTAGATTTTCACTTTCTGACCTTTGGATCTTAAATCTGGTTCATATTTGACTCACACTATGTCCTCTGTTTCTTACCAAGTGCATTTTTCCATAGGTGCAGCAGGAAGGTCAGATACAGTTTGTAGCCCTAATCCTCCAGGGATCATTGTCTAAAGATGGGAGGCGAGGACAGTGAGAACTATGTGGACTATGAGATCCCCCTCTAAGCCCCTGTGATTGTGGGATAAGACATAGGTCTGCCAAGGCGTCTTAGAGAAGTGTAAGGAAGCATGTTCAAAAAAAAAAAAAGATCATCTTCTCCCTTTCTCAACATCTGCAGCCACTCACAGTTTCCATGTTCTGGCTTGATGAGCCACAACACATGTTGGATCTGAGTGAAGACTTACACAAGCACATGCACACACACATACAAACTGAATCAGGGGCGACAGAGCTGGTGTGTGTGTCTGTATTTGTGTACACAAGAAGCAGGGGAGAGATGTTCTTGGCCGAAGCACAATCAGGAATCAGACGTCTTTCTTTGCCAAGGACAAGTTTAACTCTATTCTGCTTGTTTTTGGCAGCAGTGGCCAGAGAAATCACAGCACTGTTTTATTGGCAATCGCTGAGTAGCTGCCACGGGCAGCAGCCCAGCTTCTATCCGCTCACTGCTTCAACAAGACTCCATACGGTTTAGGAGTCAGAGGTCACACTGCCATACAACTCCAGTGGAGGGGCATGCTGGAAAACAAATTTTCAGATGTCTGAAAAAGGAGGAAAAAATTCAGACAGCTGCCTCTTTTCCAGTCACAGACTGAGGAGGAATGTGCAGTAACATTATACTCTGATTGAGGAGGATCCTAACAGAGAAACTCACATGGTTTCTTAAGGATTTCACAGAAGTTTTTCTCAATTCTTGCAAGTGCAACTAAAGGGTGACAATTAATTAAAATCTCATTCTCATTAAAATCTCTTTGTGGTAGTGGCCTTTTGGTTGATTCTCTCTGTTGAAGGGATAATTTGGAAAGAGAGAGTCCGATGAGTTAGATTGTCTGGCCATTGAATATGAAGCTTGTGCCAGGTGCTGGTTGGCCTAGCTGAAATGTTTTTGTTAATTCAGTCAAAAAAACACATTTGAAAATTAGGTCCTGGACTATTTCTTGGCCAGGAGCTGTGACTTCTTTAGGTCTCTGGTGGTTTCTTGGCACCTCAAGGTTACAAGACTTGGGGAAGGCACTGCTCCCAGCCACAAAATGGTCAATTGCAACTTTTTGTACAGAATAGGTTGTGTTGGTGGAAATTTCACCAGGCCAGCTGTTTCCAGTCTTTCAACTTTAAGCTAAACTAACAATCTGCTGGCTTTAACTTCATATTGAATAAACCGATATTAGAGTGGTATTAATCTTCTCATCTTACGCATCAAGAAAGTGAATAAGGGTATTTCCCAAAATGCCAAACTAGTCTTCCATTGTATGGCATACAGTCCTACACTAACAAATGCATCCTTACCTGTGATCAGTTCTTGAACTTGACACTTGGGCTTATGAGCAGGAAGCTAAACTAGGGTCAAGGGACTGTTTTATGGCGTTAACTTCCTCAAACTGAAACCTATCAGTGGGCAGAGGGACAAGAGCAAACACCTGCTGTTTTGTATTGTATTATAAAGATGCAAAATGGTACAAAATCCCAAGTTCCCTTAATTTGCTGACTACCATGTTAAGATTGTGTAAGAAAGTAATAATTAGATATCCTGTAAACTTAAAAAGCACTTTTACCTCACAAAATAATAGACAGCATAAACATTAACTTATATTATGAAACCTTTTAATGGGTTGACTTTGTTTTGTGGGTCAGACTTTGGGCAACTCTGTTTTAATTTTCCTGTTTTGCTCGCTTGAATTGATGGCTCGTTTAGTTTTATCATACAATAAAAAAAAAATGGATATAATTCTCCTTAATTGTTGGTAGTGCATAAAGATTTCTTGCTGTTTTGGAACAACCAAATCCTCAGACCTACATTTTTGTTTCCAACCTTCACATTTAAATGAGAAACGAGAGATGCAGTCAAATTAGCGGGCATCAAAGAACAATAGAAACTTTCCTTCCTGGATGACTCTTTCCAGCTTTTTGAGAAGGATTCCACACATCGAATGGAAAAATCCAATTTGCATGTTAGTAAGCGTGACATTTTTTTTGGACATTCAAAAAAGAACAACTCATTTGAGTTGTTCAGGAAAATTATCTACTACCATAGAAGTAAGTGTAAGTGAAACTTTTGTTTATAATGGCTTCTGGGTGTGTTATGTAAGGCATTGAGCAATTCAAGCTGTCATGTTCACAGTTTAGGGTCCTGGCTTTGGAAGGTTGAGGGTTATGGGGTAAGAGGGATAGAGCTATGTTGCTGTCTCTTCAGTGGTTATAGTATCATTACTGGAGGATTAGCCGGAGGATCATCCGGGAGGATGCGATAAAGACAGCTGTGCTGTGTCGGGTGGTCTGGTGGTCCTGGGAACTGAAGACTGAACTCACAGAGACAGAGAACTAAAGAAGCAATAACGTCACTTAGTGTGAGAAAAGTCTAAAGCTGCTCCCAGCTAAGAAACAGTGTTGTGTCTGGGCCTGTGACATGTGGTGGGCAGGCTGCGAAAGCCATTTGGCCTCTTAACTAACCCTCAGCAGCTCAAGTCAAGTGTCTGCAATGTCACCGCTACGATTCATACAAAGCTGAAACCAAACCTGCTCTCCTGGGAGAACTGGGCAACCGCTGGCTTAGTGTGTGTCACTGAGTGTTTGTGTGTCTGTCATGTATGTGTGTGTGAGTGTGTGTGATGAGGAACCCTCGAGGTTCTGATTTACAGACCAGAAGGGTAAAACATACATTAGACTTCAGTGTACTGTGTTACTCAAGAAGAGAAGTTACACTCACCAGGCCAGTGGGTGTTTTGTGGACATACAGAGTGCTGTTGCGCTCTGACTGTTCTGTTGGCAGCTTATTTTCACTGTTGCAGTTTATGTTGTTCTGTGTTGCAAAAAATGCACCTTTTTTGACAAAACACATATGAAAAGAACTGAGACATGAAGTTTTTCAGATTCTGTTGTTTTTGTGTACTTAGTTAAAAATTCACTCAGACCCTTGATTAAAATATTTGATTTTTTTAAATAAAATTAGTTTTTAAAAAAATTCAAGGAAAATTTTGACATTTTGGAAACAGAACCTTTTCACTTTCTTGCCATGAGTTAAATGAGAACATCACAACTATTTTAAAATCTCTGTGCCAACTATGGAGCACGAAGACAATAAGTTTAAAAGGTAGAATGACATGGACCCTCCACAAAAAAATGCATGTACTTACATAAAAGTAGTGCCTCCAAATGATCAATTATGACTCATCAGAAGTTTGTTTCTGTGTTTGTATCTGCGGATACAGCCCTCTGTCCTTTTTCCTCATTTTGTTGTGTTCAGAATGTTTCTGGGAGTCAAATTTAATTGTGTCTGTGTGTGTTTGCAGCCTCAAACCAATAACATAATGCGGGTTCAAATAACCAGATTATAAGCAGGCAGAGGAAGCTAGTGTTGGCTTCAGGTGTGTTAAAACTGGGGAGGAAAAGCCAGTATTGTGCAAAGCAGTATTGTGTTTACAAACCATGATGGACAAATCCTGCTCATGCCTGTCACTTAAAGACTGAAAGCAAGTAGAAATGATTGGCCTTGTTTTATCCCAATGTTTAAAATAAACCAGTCCTCATGTTCACCAATAAACTCTGTCTCTGGAGGACTATTTAAATGTTTTGAGCTGATTTGTTTTAACACAATAATCTTGTAAAAGGGTGTTCTGTAAATGATACAGGATGTCATCCTAGAAGGCTAAGGTTAAAATTGCATGTCCAAAATAAGCTAACTTTTCTACAACTGCATATCAGAGCCTTTAGGCTTTGATACCATTCTGAATGTTTGAACATTGTTAAGAGGCAAGAAAGAGCTGTCAAATCTGCCTTTGATTCAGTTCAGGATTTTAGCCATGAATAATTTTGACAGTTTACGTGGACAGGCTGGTGTTTTTAGCTTTCATAAGAGAACGCAAACTGACTGTTTCATGAAGTCTGTATGCTTCTGTGCTCACGTTAGTTTGGAGAGGCTAATTAAAACAGGATGCTCATATATGCTTCATATACAAAGCAATGCTCTCGATATAGCTCCATGCACTTTGTTTCATCACAGGGAGAAATCCAGATTCTGACAGGCCTGCTGTGCCTGAGCTATGTTTGGACAGTCATTATTTAGCTGAGGGGTTAAGTGAACTGTCATAAGTTGTACAAAAGTTGTTGTTTCAAAGCTGATTGCGTTATATTAAACAGATGTTGCTTTTGTTTTGAGATTCACTTGAACTATCCAGCACCTAGTCCCTAATCCCAGGCAGACACTATTTTGGACCTGTTTAATCAGATATGTGTCCTTGAACGCAACTCAAATATTACCGAACTTCAAGTCTTGAAATCATAACAATCACACAACACACACACACATAAATCATGAGTGTGATACACTACTGATTGAGAGGGGGGGATGAATAACAGCCTTGTTTGACGTCACTGTGTCGGCCTTGAAAAGGGCCAAATAGGCCCCTATTCATAATCACTAATCATAGACGTGTCACCTAGCAACAGCAACAAAAACACAACTGTTGCGGAACAAATTAGTCGATGTGATTCAGTGAAAATTCATAAAAGAGGACATGAAGCCCTGGATGGCGAACATTTGAGTCATGAGTGTCGTCATGCTGCAGTGAAGAGCCTTAATACAATACATGGACACAGTAGTCTCATTAGCATACAAAATCAATTATCCATACACTTTAACTTGCTTGAATATGCATGCACAACACTTATACACATTTTCACACACATTCTGTCCCTCTCTCTTTCTCTCTGTAACACACACACACACACACATCTCTGTATTCTATGGAGGCTCTGTAAAGCTCCCAGTGGATGAAATCCCTTTATTAGTGGCCAGTAGCCGCTGGCTGGCTTTAAACCTGGCAGCGTCTGCCGGGGCCCCAGAGAGAACAGCAAGCCTTCTATAAATGTGATGATTGTTGCCCTGCGTTTTCCCCTGCGCTGTGTAAAAACCAGCCAATGACCTCCCTACCTCCCACCCTGGCACCAGTCTCAGCATCCCACTGGCCCCACAACGGCTCCCGCAACAGAGCCGCAAGCTCCAGTCGCCTGCACTTAACTGTAATCTCAGCGACGTTATTGGAATTCAATAAAAATAACAGCCGCTGAATCTTTCACCCAAATTATAGGGTTGAGTGTGGGGCAGGTTGAGGAGGGGTAGCAGGGCTCGAGGGGTATGGTGCAGGGGTCTTGAGGAGTAAAAAATAAGGGATGGGAGCTGGGGGGGTTGTAGAGACTGAATCCTGAGTTATGGTTACAAAGTGACCACTAATGGACCAAACTCACACTCCTCTATGATTTGTGAAAGGTGAAGGGTCACTCCACAACTTCTCTGTCCCTGCTCCGAATCCAAAAACCTCGCAACGGAGCCATTTATTTTCTCCATCCTTCAGTTACTTCCTCTCTCCACCAAAACAGGCTCATTCAATCTGGGGCTCACCGTCCCCAAAGGAGTCACAAGATGATTCATGGAGTGTGAAAACATGAATCTTGAATTCACAACTACGCATCTGTATGATTGATGACTTTTTTCCATGCAAAATTAGTGTCCTAATGTCCTAGAGTCCTCAACTTTCTTAAATTAATCAAATTAAATAAGCTCAAACAGGGAATATCAAATTTGGTGTTGTAAAGTCGCACGTGTCCATAGCCACAGCAACAGCTCTGGGTGGGGTCAGACTGATGTATGGGTTTGATTTGGAACAATAATGGCCTTATTAGTAACATACTGGCAACTGACCAATCCCTAATTTGGGTCTCATTTTAATAGCTCTGCCTTTTGTTATTACATACATTATTATTATTACAAAGGTACTGCTGAGATCTGGGAGCAACTTTGTCACAACAAACAACAGGGGGGGACTTTGTTTTCCAGCAGTAATGCAAACTTGTTTATATTTGTTTCACAGTTTTTTGTGAGTTATAAACTGTTTTGTTTTCCAGGGATGAGCACCAACAAAGCCTGTGACTGAAACAAGCAGCCTCCAGCTCAGCAGTGGGCCTCATCCAGAGGTTCAGCGATATGGGACTCCCAGGGAGCCAGCACAGGGAGGCTGTTTAATGGCTGGGTGGAGGCCTGACTCGTTGAACACAAGGAAAAGTTACAACAGCTCAGTTGGGAGACATAACATCAGATGAGCTTGGATTGTAATGGTCCCTTTGAGGACCCTGTGTAGGCTGGGGCAGCCAGTGGTCATGAGATACAAAACAATTAGGAATGAGTCAATAGATCATATATACTGTGTTTAAAAAAGTACAGGACTTAAAGGAAAAGTAGCAAATGTACAAATATAGTATAAAAATAAGACCTGAAGATTTACATGGCGCACTACAATCCACTCCATCCTCACATCTCCGTCCCCAGTGACGCCATCTCTCCTCCTCTCCCTATTTGACAGGAAGCCAATGACTCAGTACAGCCAGCTGTTTCTTGTTTTTCTACTTCACCCCCCTGCAAATCCTCCACCCTTTCCCTACTTCAGTCTCGCCTCCATCAGCACATCCAGTCTCATATAGAGGAGGGCTGTTCAAACCACTACATGCAGACTGGTTACTCTCCCTTTAAGGTGTCAGCAGTCAACCTCCACAGTCGCAGCTCTGTGAGGGTCCACACACACAAACTCAGGTCCCGACATAAAAAACAACACTTATTGCTGTTTTCCTGTAGTTCACTGAGTACACAGTGCAGCCAAATGAGCATCAGACGGCAGCTGTAAAAGGTACACACATTACTGACAGTGTTTCTGTCTCACTTCCCTTCACTTTTCTTTATATCACTCATTGATTGCCCTGTGGGCCTTTAATACAATTTCATTACATCTAAATATTTTTCTTTTTATCACAGAGGAGAGGATGGAATGATTCCTGAAGTTTAAGCCTATCAAAATAAGTCCATGGAAACGTGTGTGTGTATGGGCGTGTATGTGTGTGTCCTTTAATCCTCAGAATCCTGTTTTTTTTTCTTTTTCATAGCTGGTATTCAGACCCCTCAAAATATCTCCAACTGCCTCAACACACATTTATTCAAAACAGTCTCCTCCATCCACCAAATATCACACACGATTTGCATGTGTATGCTATTTTTTAACATATTTCCTGCATGTGTGCTCGCCTTCTCTCTCTCCATCACACAAATAAATGTAACCGCAAAAAGTATCTTTGTTCTTTCCCTATCTAAAGATAAACATGAATTCTTTAGGAGAGGAGATGAAAGAGAGCTGGAGTGATTGTGAGGGAGGGGGAGAAGGTAAGGGATGTTGATAAGGTCTGACCCTAATTATGTGGGTGAGATAGAGCCCCATATTGGCAGGGGGTAGGGTTTGGGCTTTTCTCACAAACACCAAAAAATGCTTTCAGATAGCGCGACATTGTTTATCAGCATATGGACAGCACAGAAATTCCTTCAAAATCTAACACCTGTCACATGGAGCAATGTGGACACGTAAAAACAACCTGTTTCCACCCTCATATTGGATAGACAAATAGTTATGACAGGTTTGATCGATGTTAGACTGATTGTGTAACATTTTAAAGTTGTAATATCTTGGCTTTTTACTGTCTTCGAACACTAGCTAGTGTCTCTTTTATGGATTCTGAGGTTTTTTGCAAAGTTTCCACAAGTTTTTTTGGCACAAACTCTCTTTTCCTTAGATGATTCAAAGCGAGATTACGTATTGTCAGCTGTTTTAAAGCTTGAACTTACAGGTCTGGTCACTGAATGTTCCTTCAGTATCGCCTACAACACAGCTGGTCAGCAGGTGATGCAACTCTCTTGGTGGAAACTTCGCAAGATGCAAGAATTTAAGTGTTGACAGAGAAAAAGCTCTCAGTACATTGTACAAACAACTGATTCATTGGATAAACACAGATAAGCGTGATTATTTATCTGTGCATGTCAGAAAGATTTATTGTTTCAGATGTTGGCTATTAAATTTGCCTATGAATGTCTTATTTTAAAAAATAAAAATGCTTCTCTTTCTATTAAACTGATATGGAGATGCTAGTGATGAGGTGATGCATTGTAGTGTGTAGCATGTGCCACTGGAGGTCAGTCACTAATGATGTAGAGGGCGGCTGAGCCAAAAAAGGTAGTAAATGAAAATGGCAGGATTAAGACCAAGCACAAGACTTGCGAAAAAAAGAAATAAAAGGACAACATGGACAAAGCTGTGTGCTCTATCAACCTTAAGAAACTGTGCCTCCTCAGCAACAAGTTGAGGTCCTTGCATCCTCCAGCCGGAATCAATTAAAGAATAGTGCTTATTTCCTGTTTACTCACAGCTCTATTTGCAGAAAGTACTAAAATTCAGAAGGACTTGTCTAAGTAGTTCACTTTCATGTTAGGAGAAGTCAGACTTGCTACAATTACTTATATCACCTGGAGCCAAGCAGGTGTGGAGGAATGAAAAATAGCTACTGCCAAATCCTGTCATCTTTAAAGTGTTTTTAAAAATGTCAATAATCTTGGTAGATTGTGGCCTAGATTCTCAGCATGCAGTTCCCAGCAATAATAAATATGGGTTGATAATGTGTCAACCATTAGTTAAGCGTAAACTTAAACTTATGAATGATTTATAAAGGGTGTAATTTTCAAAAGTTATTCCAAGTTTAAAAATGAGGAGCCATATTGTTTTAGGCCCATCACAAACAGTCCACTGTTTGGCAATAACAGTCCTCTCGCTTTCACTTAAAGTTGGGTGTTTTACCTATTAAAGGGGCCAAACACCATCCTTTCATTTCAAATATAATACACAACAGAGACAAGAAACAATGTGTCACTTTTCTACTACTCACAGACTTCACTGCGATTGTTCCAAAGATTTGTAGATTTAGACACCGCTTGTTATTTTACTTCACTGACCTGGTTTTATATTGTTGAAAGTAATGGATCAGCTTAGTATTCGTCAGTAATACTTGCTTATTTAATGTGTAACACTTGGTTCTGGAAAGGAAAAATATGTGGCCATTACCATACTACAACCCAAGGCCCCATAAATCACACGAGGGCCACTTCCTTACTGTAAAACACTCCAAGGCACACTGTAAGGAGGAGTCTCAACAGGGGAGGGAGGGAGGGCTGGTGTTTGGATGTGTGTGTGTGTGCCAGAATGTGTGTGGGTGTTCGTGTGTGTGTGTGTGTGTGTTGGGCAGGGGGGTTGAATGGAGGAGATGGTGATAAGATTGAAATGTCTCAGCAGTGTGTTTACTTTAAGATCAGTGGTGCTCGACCAGACCAGCTGAGAGATGTCTGCAAAATGAGGGAAAAGGGAGGGTGTGTGTGTGTGTGTGTGTGTGTGTGTGTGTGTGTGTGTGTGTGTTTGTAGGAGTTGTGTTGTTAGTGATTGAA
>JAQMCX010000003.1:3966141-3982576 GCA_029814765.1 Acanthurus leucopareius | reverse complement strand
TGTGAGTTTTAGACAGAAAACTTGTCTTATTTTATTATATAAACTCGTGTTGATTAAAACTTTTTTCTGTGTGTGTGTGTGTGTGTGTGTGTGTGTGTGTGTGTGTGTGTGTTTGTAAGTATGTAAATGTGTGTGTTTTTCTGTGTGTCTGTGCATGCATGCATGTGTAATCATGGCCATTCTCTAAGTATCGCACAAAAGGTCAATGGGCTAAGGAGGCGAGTAGTTTGCATTATACACAATAAAAGCAGGAATGCTCTCAATGACTGAATCTTCTCTCTATGTCTGTCTTTCTCCATTTAAGTTTCTCGTTCTTTCCACTGATCTCTCTCTCTCTCTCTCTCTCTCTCTCTCTCTCTCTCTCTCTCTCACTTTCTCTCTCTCTTTCTTGCTCTCCACAGGGATTTAATGTGGATCAGTGTGCCCTGGGTCAGCCAATCACAGCTGTCCTGAAGTCTTTTGTGCCAAGCGTGAGTGTGTTTTTTCAGTTACGTGTACTTATTGGACCACAAAATCCAACCACATGCATGCAGGCAAGCACAAACACACACACATATGCACACAGGACTCAGTGTTTTAGGGTTGAGTTGTTGGAAAATCATCATTTCTTTTTCTAAAATTGAATGTTTTAATTTTTGTATTTTTTTCTATTGTATATATATTTCAAGATTAGAGTTGGAGAGTGGAAGCAGACACTGTCTTAGCTACAAAAAATGTACAATTAGCAATTAGCAAAATACAATTAGCAGTATGAAGTGTTCAAAATCAAAAACAACTCTTAGTCCCTGTAGTTATGCAAATAAAACAGAAGAAAACGGACTTTAGGCATAAAATATTGCTGAAGGCTTTGTTTTTGTGCATTTTAGCATGAGAAAAATGCAAGCTGTTACAAAACCCATGAAGACGGCTGTGTTGTTTAAAATCAGAGCGTGTCCATCCTGTCAGACACGTGAGATGGAATACTGAAAAACTTGGCTTAAACATCTCCTGTGTGTACAAAAAGCACAAATCAGAGCTGTTGTGAATTCAAAAACATTTTGGCAAGTTTGGTTGATTTCAGCATGTTTCCAGTTAAAACGAACTCCAAGAATTGTTGTTGCCTTCTCACCAAACTTAAACTTTAACTTTTCATAAGAATAAAAAAATTATATTTATAAAGATCATCTAACAGGATGGTCAATGTGTGCTAATGATTCAATCAGAAGAGTTTCACGCTCATCCAAATCACACAAGTGAGCGAACTCTTATTCAGTTAACATTGTCAGTAAAAGAAATGGATGAGACTTTGAACTCCAGCAACAGGTGCAGACAATAAGTCTCTTCTTACTTAACAGCTCTTCGGGGACGGCCTAAACTTTCACTCATCCAAACTCTGATCAGAATGTACAGAGAGAAACACAAAATATCCTCAACCTGAATAAACCATTCCAAAATGAGAAAACAAAACCCATTTCTCACATTACTTGACATTTCATCGTATTTAGTGAAAACTTTATGTCCCCCCTGTGTTCAGTGAGAAAAGCCAAAAATCTCTAAGAAAGCACACAGATATATTACATTGTTTTCCCAGAAATGTGTGAAGAATTCAAAATGTCACGACACTCCTGCCTGTTGCATACAACAAATGAACTTAAACACTCTCAGTGACACATCTTGTGTTCTTTTACATGCAGAACAAACAAAACTAAACCCCTGATTCATTTTGGGTTCCAACCAATCATTTAAGAAAGTAGTATCTAATGCTGTGGTATTTTTCTATTCCCTCAGTTCCCCCTCTCTTTACACGCTCTGCTGCTTTTCATTCTCTCAGATGGTGATTGCTGTCTGTTTTTCAAGAACCCAGCTATGGTTCCCTTGTGAATGGGGGGCCATGATACTTTACAGATGTGTATGCCTGAGTGTGTGTGAGCGTGTGTGTTTGTGTGTGGGAGTGTTAGCACTCCAGTTCAGTTTCCACTGATCTGTTCTTGGATTTACCAGCGGGCCTATCAGATGAAGAGTGCTCCTGAAACGTTGCTGCAGGTTTCATCTCACCACAATGGCTGCAAGCCTGAGGTATGTGCATGCATTTGTGCGTGGACGCGTTGCTCGCCCTGACAACCAGCATTCCCTTTCTGTCACTCAAAAGCAGGACCCAACAAGCCTGCTTTTATTAACCGACCTTATCCTTTGGAAATCCCGCCTAATTCTCCCTAAGTCCCCTTTAGCCCCTTTATAAACACTCCAAAAAGTTTACCTCATGCTCTGCCTCATCAAGGATCTGTATTTTCAGCCAGCGTAGACAAGAGATGGAGAACGCCCACCACTCAATAATCAGAGACAGGCTGATTGAATTGTGAGCAGACTCAGAGGCAGCCAGCACTCGTCATTTGGGTCACTGTGTTACAAAAAAGAAATTGAGCCATATTTAAATATGAGGATATTTTCTATCTGTGTGTTTTATTATGCTTTCGTCTCAAAAGTGGACTGTAGGATTGTGATACTGCATGTTATAGTATTAGCACTTATTAGAGAGGCCTGAAAGTGCCTAATAAAGAGCAAGAAACTGACAAAATGTCCACAGCAGAGGAAAGAATAGCATTCAATCACCAGGGCTGGAAGGAGTTTTTGGATTAGTTCTGATGATATTTAATATGACATGTGCTTCAGGTCAGTCGTTGGCCTCTGGTGGGCTGAGGAGATCCTGCAGGTGGGCAACAGCCCAGGTTCTAAAAAATTCTGCAAAATCGCTAAAATATACCGTATATCCTTTGTTCTAGAAGAAACATCTTTTTTCTGCATCTAGATTTGCGTCTTTCTATCAAACCATTTGTCCAATGCAATTAAATAAAAACTTTTTTTTAAGAATGATTTTGTTCAATGAGTCAATTACTTACAGTGTTTTTACATGCAGTATATATATATGTTTATAACAAAATAGAATGAGGATGGGCCTTGGGGGTTTTATTGTATTGGGGGGGGGCATCAAGCCTTTGAAGATTAAGAAGCTGTGCTTGAGATACATTAATGTTGAAGAAGAAAATGCAACCAAGGATGGGTCCATGCTGTAATCCACAAATAAACATTACCAGTGTTTTCTTGTGAAAACCTGTAAGACAGAGTGACCGGCTCAGCACCTTATTTTCACCCCACCTCCAGCCTTTGAGTCATGAACACACACACACACACACGCCCGCACACACACAGACTCATACAAACATGAATACTGTATGTACTGATTGAAGTCCAGGTCTATTTCACATGTTTCAATTTGTATGATGCCTTTATCTAGCATTACAGTTGGCAGAGTACTTTTTGTTTTGTTTTTCTAATGAGCACCTGAAAGCTTTCTGACCTGAGACATGATGTTCAGCCCAGGACAGAAGGGATCTGTATTAGGAGATGACCAAAAACTCCCAGGAAATCACTGCAACACATCGAGCATCATTGATATTGGTAAGGTGAGGTGCCTGCACAGCCCAAAGGACAAAACCTGTCCCAGCTACAGTCAGCTCACTCTGCTGCTGATTGGTAAGAGATGTAGAAGTATCTGCTGCTGTACCATCAGACTAAATGGCAGCTTATTCATGCACACATATAAAGTGTT
The DNA here is from genome assembly GCA_029814765.1 of Acanthurus leucopareius. Lineage (NCBI taxonomy): Eukaryota > Metazoa > Chordata > Actinopteri > Acanthuriformes > Acanthuridae > Acanthurus > Acanthurus leucopareius. The sequence continues at coordinate 3,978,990 of JAQMCX010000003.1, read as the reverse complement.
AGTGATCCAACAATAAGTGTTTGTGTGTGCTTGTATTCATTTAAGCAAAAAGACATGTAGTTACACGGGGGTGCTGGTTTTAACAAATATATGAGAATGCACACATATACACTCTTCCACCTCCCACTAATACAACACCAAACTGCCACTCATGCAGGTCTAGAGTAAAGCTTCTTAGGCTTAAACACCAACCAGCAAACAAGACTGGTTCAAGTTAAATGGTTTGAGCACATATTTGGCAGGTCTTAGAGCAGCCCTGCTGGGTGAAGGTCAGCCCCTGCTGTTATGGAATAGTGCAACTGAGTCTGTAGTGGGTCCCTTCTGTACCAAACATGATTGGTGTGAAGCATTGCTCAAAGTTTATGTTGCCATTACTCTACCCGAATTTTTGGGAAAGCTTTATCTGCTAGATCTGTTTACTCTTACTTTCTTTTGTGAAGTTTTGAAAAGGCTACAACCGGGAAAACAGCAAGCCTACCTCTATCCGAAGGGAACAAAATCTGTCTTCAATGTTTGCTGTATTTGTTTAAAAACTTAAATCTAAGAATTGTTGTTTTTATCAAATGTTATCCACCTATTTCTTGGCAAACAAAACTGTTCTTGAGATTTTGCAGTGTCTTGCCAAGAAAAAGTCCAGCATTTACGCCACAAATTGTTGTTTTTCACTTTGGAGGGTTTTTTAAGTTGCTGTTGTTGTTTAATCAAACAGCACCAAAAGTATTAGAAAGTGAGTTTTAGAGGTGTTGGATGGTGTCCTATGCTGCCTTTGGAATGAGACACATTGTCTTAAACAGCTGTTGGTTTCAGCTTTATGTAAATGGGATTAATATGAGAGAGGTAAACTTCTTCTCATCAGACCTTTTTGATTGTGTTGTTCGAGAACTGAAACAGCTTTCAGCTGTTACATTTGTCAGAGACTTTAATTGAACACCAATGGATCAGAAATGAAGACCTATGGGCTCTGAGTGAGAAGTGTTGCATTTCAAACACTCAGCGGTCATAAACCATGTTGTTTCCAGGACCCCACTCTTAACAGTCTCAAAGAGGGGTTGTAACACAGTACAGGAGTCCAACTAGTGCACCTGATTTGTGTCAGAGGAAGATTGTTACTGGAATAGCACTTGGTTCAAGTCATGTGCATTACTGTCTTTATTTGAAGGGGCCACAGGGATCTTTTGACATATGCTGGCGCTTCAGCAGAGAGCGGCAATGAGAAACAGACCGTGGATGGTTGGGGGTGGAGTGGAGGTAAAGATAGAGGGGGGGTGAGAGTGTGTGAGAGAATTTGATTTCTGACACATCCTTATGGTTACAAAATAATAGAAAGTACATCTGATAAAAATACTTTATACCAAGCCAAGCAACAGTAAAGCCAGATAGAGATTAAGCTGTCTCACATTTGGGAATGGAGTTCATGGCAAAAAAATAAGACAGGAAAAAAAGTGAGTAAGTAGCAGAGTAAAAGGCAGTTAAATCAAGGTCAGCTACGCCATAACTCATTTTGTTGGCTCGGTGGTTGGTTTGCTAGCTTGTAAGGTCCCAGAGAACTCAGAGTTCCAATTAATTTCCAACGAGTGAACCAGCATCCAAGGGGGACACATTAATGTCCTGGTGTCCCATACTAACTTGAGTTTTGCTGTCCAGAATGAATGTGAGTGTGAAAAGACCATCAGGAGAATAAGTTTATGCAGAAGAGGAAAGGAACTGACAGAGGAGGAAAGAAGCAATGTTCAAAGGGGAATATTTATCTTTTCAGTCAGAGGCACAGTGAGGAGATGACTCTCCCTAGAGACACCAGTGACGTCATGTTTTGGCCCAATTGTGTTGAAAGCTTGCAAGCTTTCAGAACTTTCTTTTATAACCACAGATTATATTATGTTCTTTGATCGCCCGAAGAAGTGGGTTGGGATATATACTTTGGATCCTGAATAAAGATGTAATCACCAGATTGTTAATCCATTGTTGAGATAATGTTTGTCTGTCTTTGCCAGTGGAGTTCCTCAAGAGTCAATCACTGGATTCATATTATTCTCAATTTACAGTCAGTTTGGTTGTGTCTCCTTTAATAGAATGTCAATGTTGTCCAGCTTATTTCTAAAAGCGGTTAAATTCAAATTTTGAAAAAGGAGTGAAAGGAGAGGTTTGATGAGAACAACATTTTAGGACACACACAACTAATATTTGAACACAAAATATTTTGCTAAAACCAGCAGCTGGTTAGTTTAGCTTAACAAAAAAACTTGAAACTGGGAAAATATCTGCTGGCATCAGCCATCCACTGGCTGCAGTGCTTTTCTTTACTCTTCTTCTGACAGGTTGACTGAACAAAATTCTTGTTTGAGTAAATAACCAAACAGCAATACAAAAAATATCAACACTGGATCAACCAAAAAAGCAAACTGATCCTCATTCATAAACAAGTAAAACAGTCATGTGCTGACGCCCTCCAACATGACATAAATTTTCAAGACTGTTCATGCTGCACACAAACAGAGCTTTGAAGAATACTATGCACGCTGCAAGCTTAAGCAATAACTTTTGTCAGTATTCCAAATTTCACTGCTCAGTCATTGTCCAGCACCTGAGTCACACATGTTTTTGGTACATGTTTTGGTGCAGTATCACCATGAATGCAGCTGGGGTATATGGCTCTACTTCCCAGATGGAAAAGTATACATTTTCAATGTGCTCTACATTGGAAAATTGTCATTTGTCAGTATTCCAGTTTGTTTGTGCCAAATATTCTCCTTCACAGATCCATGCCATATAAATAGTTTGACCCTGGAGAAGTAACTCAAGGTGCACAACCATTACCATGATTTTGTTTTGCAATCCAGACCCGACCTGCCTTCTCGGAGGCTGAAGGCTCTGTTAATACAAGACTGCTGTTTGGTCTCGATGTTGAAGATGTCGAGACATATCTCATCACTGGTGATGATCCCTGACATTAAACTTGAGTCATCTTGGGCCTGTTGACACAGAGACTTCAGCATGGTGCTGCTTTTACTTTGGTGCTAGGAAATCACTGATACACATTCACCAGAGCTCACAAAAACCCATGTAACTCTGTTGCTGATGATGATCAAGCGATGGAACTATTATGTCTTACTTACAAAAGTTGTTGCTTTCACCTGCTATATGCAAATTACTGTGCAATGCATCATTTTTGCACATCAGGAATGTTTTTTGATCAAACCTTCAATATAACAGAAAGCAAGTATCAGCAACAGGCACCAGACCTTCATCTTCAAGTGATTATCTATATTACTTGGTCACATTTCAGTTTGGATTAAACACCAACACTACTTGGTTTGGTTTTGGCAATAAATAACTTGGTTATGTCTAGGAAAACATCTCAGTGGGGTTTAAAATAAGCATGTTACAGTTACATAAATGAAAATTAATGAAAGTTAAAGTTAAAATAAGTCTAAAATTACTTTTTGTTCCTTTTGAGACCAAACAGCTATCTGCAGGGTGAAAGTCCAGAGTTTGTACCATCTATCCACCTCACCTCCTCTGTATGTGGGCTTTCCAGCTCTGTATACTATATTACCTGACTTCCTCCTGTACTACCTCTTTTACTAGGGGTTTTTTATAAAACACTAAATTTAAATATGGGCCTTATTAACCTCCTTAAAAACTGACCTGGCTGTTTATTTGGTGAGGCTGGGCTCGAACAGCCCATTTTTTAAATGTAGATTCCTCCTAAACCATGATTTGTCAGTCTGCCATAAATGTTCTAACCGGTCATGTTCCTCCTTTACAAAAAGTGTCCGATTTGATCAGTTGACTGTAAGATGCAACTAAATACATAAGGAAGAGGAAAGCAGTTAAAGAGAGACGAGAGAAATCCTTACTTAAATAAGAGGAGACAGAAAGGGTAAGAGACCTGGGTCAAATAATTTACTTTAACCTGCTTGGAGTACCAGCAGGTTAGGTGGAGTTTATACCCTTAAAAGAGCTTAAATAGTGTCAAGTTTTGTTGCCAGCCACAGAAAGTTCAACAAACTGTCTTTCAAATACTTTCAAATAATTGTCTAATAGTTCTGGCACTCATTGTATTGGTCTATGTGGCAAATCCCACCCATCTGGCAAAGAAGCAGAGCCAGCTCAAATTATAAAAATTATCATCAAAAATTCTATGGCTTAGTTTTTTTGGGGCCCCTGCTGGGAGAAGAAAGAAGGAGAGATGGAAAAATAGAAGTTATTCTCTCTTTCATGAGTCTCTAGCTCCCCCAGAGGGGCGGCTGAGGCGACTCTCAGGCGTTCTGTATCCGTTTGTCATGTTCTTATCTGTCATCCATTAAAATATAATGGAGAGCAGATGCCCTGGAGATGGATAGCAAACCATAACACCCACCCACACACACACATACACACACACTCTGAGACACAAAGAGACATTTGCAGCATCCATAGAACTAGGTCTAATTACATAACACTTACCCCGCTAGCTGTGGAACACTGGCAACCACGCCGGGCTTTCCTACATCAAGAGATGCTGGGATGATAAGTGACACCCACACACATAAATATACAAAATGACATTTTAAATATACACTTACACACTTAAACAGAAGGAAATGCACACAGAAAACCTTTTTCACAAATATACGAAACAGATTGAATGATCACAAGCAGAAAAAGACAAACACACAAAGACAAACTCCATCCGTCACACATTCAGATGCAGTGATGTAGCGATGGGGAAATGGAACAGTAATTAGCGTAGCACCTTGGGACAGAAACGCCTATAAGCTGCTGAGGACGCACAGCCAAGAATAGATCACCAGAGAAAGGAAGGGAAGCAAGGAGGAGAGAGAAAGAAGGGAAAATGTGCAGTGTCACTGGGACCAAACCACCATCGAGGCTGTTCACCCTCCAAGAAAAACAGCCATCAGCAACGACACACACAGAGAAGAGGGAAGAGAAAGAGAGAAACAGACAGGGAGGAATGGAAAGAGAGGAGGGGGAAAAGGGCAGAAGGAGAGAAGCAGAAGCAGAAGGATGTAAAAAGAGGTAGAAAAGGAAACAATATGGATGCCAGTGTGAAATGGATGGTTGTCAGTCACTATGAAGTTCAAGGGTAGGGGGGACCATGTATAAGACGGCACCCTGAAGGCGATGATGATGCTGACACTGGACACTGATTGGAGGTGAAGGGCCAACGCCATGGAGACGAGGTCAAAGTGGCCGACCGCTTGCGTGGAAACAAACATTATTATGAGAACAGATTGTCCTCTGATGTCATCCTGCTGCTTCTCATGGCCAGGCCTTCGGCCATACCAGTCTGTTGGTAACACACACACATGCACTTACTGACACATTAACATGGAAACATACACGCACTAACACAGAGAAATGAAAGAGTAAAAACAGACAGAAAAACAAATAATTAGGTCCTAACACATTTACAAAAATAAACAAACTGAGCTCATAAAAATATACTCAAGCAATCTTTACATGTAAACACAGATCCTATCAATATCTTTATACCCCAATATCCCACAACTAAGACCACTAAGTATTTTACCCATTTATACCAGCAAAGTTATGATGATGATTGTGATAATACAAAGGAAAGGCTCCATTTATGGAACTGCCCTAGTTAAACTGCTGAAAATTGATGAGAGCTCTCCATTTTCCTTTTCCTTTTCAATGGAGACTTGATGGTCTTAGCAGAGGGTAAGTAAGCTGTCCATCTCACTCCTGGCTCAGCTTTCGTTGACTGATTCTATCTTTTTCTGGGTTTAGCTGAAGCTGATAGATCCTGTCCCCACTGGCAAAGTGGGTCTCCACATGCAGTCACTGGTTCCACCCATTCAGCCTCCTAATATGCATTTACACTGTGAGAAAGACAGATACCCAATCTACTGACTTTGGCTAGTATGAAAACTGGCTAATGCAACTTATTGTTCTGGCAGGCCCACGTTACAAAGATTTTCCAATATTTAAATGATCAACTTTTGTGGTAAAGGATAAAAAATGAGTATGTAAATAATTTAGACTGACATCTATGCTAGTGTTTTAGCATATGAGCACATGCAATTGACATAAGTGTGACATTTTTTTTAAACTGTTTTACACAGCACAACCACATAAAAATTAAAGCTGGTACACTCAAATACATAAAATACCACAACAAATAAAACAATACTAATTATAATGTCATCAGCTGAGAATATAATCTTCCAAGGGGAGTTAATAGATCAAATTGTGGTTCTAGCCAGTGAATAAAAACAAACGGGATTTCCTCTAAGATGTCTTTATGTAAAAGAACAACATAGCAAAATATGTCATTAGATTGATTCAAAGACTGTGATCCACCCCTATTTTCAAATCGCACGCACTTGACACAACGGCATCTTTGAACCATGGTTAGCTGATTTACTTTGGAAAATAACAGCGACAATGACACAGCTGGTTACAAAAACAAGTTTTCACAAATGCCAGTTGAGAGACAACTTAACAAATGAGCAACAGATTCATTCCTTGTCTGTGTGATGGCCACACCTGCTTCCACGCAACTCATTTAAAACCTCTTGCACTTGCCTGAAGCCTGATTTATGTTTGGGCGCTCAACACTTTTTTTAAGGGTCACTAGCTGGAAATTTTTTCCAACAGAAAAAAAAATTAATGTCCTTTCATCTTCCACATCTGGAGAATTTTGTCATGTCTCAACACCGTCATGTTTTGTTGTGCAATATGATTGAGTACTGGCTCTAATGACGCCATTGAGATTGCAGTTTTCAATCCACACTGATGCTGACCTGTTTACACAAGTTTGCAGCAGCCCAAGTGGTTTCAATGATGGGGAAAAAATCAACTGTGTTTTGAATTATTAATTCAGTGACTTATTTCACTGCTGGCCATAACCATTCAGTCTGCCCGTTTTTAAACAGATTAGCCTGAGGACAAACTGTACGTCAGTGTGTGTTAATAGGTTCAAAACACATACAGATATGGATATTTGTTTGATTTAAACACCTGTCTGTGCAGGTTATGCTTTGTTAAATGTGACAGAAATAAGACTCAAACATATAAAAGCAAAGAGTCTCTGGTTTGGTGTCTTGATGATTAAAAAACCTTTCTCAAAAGCATCAGTTGAAAACTTCTTATTTTTGACCACTTTTATCTATGTCATGCAAAGCTTTATTAAAAGGGCCAAGACCCTGGCATTAGTAGGCCTTTGGATTTATTTATTGAGTACACGTAATTAAGGATTTGATAAAAATGAGCTCAATCAGCACTTGGGCCAGGTTTAGGGTGGCCCTTGTCCCCCAAATCAGACCAGTGTGGACAAACTGACATCAATCACACTTCCCTTATTGATCCCAGAACCAGCCACATTGGATTTAGGCCTCATTTTGACCTCTTTTCTTAGACACAAACAACATTAATTGCATAATCAGGTGGCCCTAGTGAGTTTATTTATTTGGTGCCATATTTCTTGCAATGTTTAATCTGTCAAAACTATGATTCTAGTCATATTAACACATAAACCTAGAATAGCCGATAATGAATTGTTAGCTATGAGCCAGCAACCTACACATATTATGCAAATAAGCTGGCTTGGAGCCTCAAATTACTCAACAGCATGGACAGCTGGACCAAATGATTTACTTGAGACATATGGAAGACTACATTCTCTATTTTTCCTGCAGCTAAACACATCCAACAGACCACTTAACCCAAAACTATGTGCTGCAAGGAAATCTGGGTTGCTGATGAACATCAGCCAGAGTAAACAGCCTGAACTGTGCTGTAGGTGAGGCCGAACAAGACTCGACATGCTCCACACATGGATTTTTACACATGACTGGATTTGTTGGTGTTTAATTAAACTGACTGATCAGCAAACAATTGGAACAGGTTTATTTTGGCTTCTATGACAATATTGGCTAGAAGTCATGTCATGACAGAAGAGGTGAGTTGGGGTCTTGAGATAATTATACATATAGATTGTGTGGTTTGAAGTTCCCTTTGTTTTGTTAATTGGTAATGTTGTCAAAAATGAGGAAGCTACCATTTTTCAGGGACATGGTCTGTATAGGTTAGTTACTTAAAGGTACAATTGATCAAAGCAGATTGATAAGAGTCCACTTTTATTAACAGCAGTAGCCTGAGGGCAGAAGTTAAACAGAGAAGATAAAACACTCACACTTGATGGCTGCTCTGCAAAACCAGCATTACATTCAGCATCTGACAGGCTGACAGGTTGGCCCAGTAATGAGGAAGAAACATTCTCCTTTACACCTTAAATAGGAGTATGTCACAGTTCGGATACCTTGCAGCAAAGCACTTGTGTCATATTTCCCCAGCATATATCAACTGTATATTTATTGAAGCTAACATAAAAGCAGGAAGGCACCAGAACAAGAATAAAGGTCAGAAATATTTTAATAACTGATAACTGATAACAGTATGGCGGAAAGATTTGGAGGTGGTTTCATAAAGCATTCATATGCCTTGCCTGCATAACCTCGAACAAACTCTTTATACTTTGTTTATGCTGGTACTATATCAACGAAAGTTCTCTGACAGATATGTAAGTGCTCTCCGGTGCCTGATTGTTTGGATACTTCCTATTGGAGCCCCTGATAATATGAGTCCTCTCATAAAGTCACAGTTTTCCGGGGGACTGAATGTACCCTGGAAAGCAATGACTAACTGCCACTCCAAAGGTCGTTATTTTCAGTGACTGGTACTGTATGTCTTTAGGGAGACAGCCAGTAATTCATACCTTTGGGACCAGACCAATAAATCTTTGTATGGATACAATATGTGTGATGTCTGTGCTTCAGTGTGTTACTTTAGATGCACTCGATACTGCTGTAGACTTTGCTCCTGTTTGCCTATTAATCAGTTCTCACTTTGTACCTGTAGCCTCACACACACACAGTCAGCATCAGGTAGAGTCAAATGACTTAATTCTGACCTTGTTTTATCAGTAAATGGATTTTTAAATTTAACATGTGAATTCTGCAACCAAATTCAACTTAAACAAAGGGAATTTTGTTGACTTTAGTGGAACTCCTGAACACTGTTTTGCATGACCACTGTTGGACCTCTTTGTTGTACACATTTTTTGTTGTTTTTTTAAGGTGTGTTATATAGAATAAAGCACAGACAATGATTTTATCTAGAAATAAATATAAAACAGAGTCACTGATATTTTTTTATTTTTCAAAAGAAAAAGTAACAAAGTGATAAGAGAATACATTTTTTAATAAGAACATGCTTTTTTAGGCATCTCTGGTAGAATTGACAAGATTGATTATCATCATTGATGTGTTTGTGATGTGATGTGATCATAATTGTTTATTGATGTGATAGTTATTGTGCTAAAATATAGATAAGGTTTGGTTGACTATATACATTTGGAAGGGCGTGCAGTCACTCAATATGGGGAGTAAACACATCATTACTCTCACTGATACTACAGTGTCCATCAGTAAGAAGCCACATGACATCAGCTGGTTTCTTTAGAATTTCATTAGCAAAAAGGCTTCTGTTGGTCAAAGCCAGTGTCAAAATAAGAAAACCTGTCTGCTGCTCACAGTCTAACTCTTACTCCCTAAGCTAGCATGTATAACAAAAATCATTCCCCCTATAAACACAGTCATGGGTAGCTAAAATGACTGATTGTCTGCTAAACATATAACAGAAACTGGAAATATCAGTAAATGCAATTAACAGCCTTGTTACCATGACTCCTATATCTTGACACAGTGACACAAACATATCCCCCAGCCCAGAGCCGGCCCTACCCAAGGTGGCACTCTAGGCGAGATTTTGCCAATTTTTTGGCGCCCCCTGGAAGCCACGGCGCCCTTTAGCATTTGCCTATACTGCCTATTGGAAGGGCCAACCCTGACCCAGCCCTTCACAATACATATTTTAAATACCGTAGTTTTTGAGGACAGAACTTTAAGTTGAGGAGATTGAATCTATTTCAAAGTAGAAATCTTTTCTACCTTTCTATTGGCAATATGTTTAAGGAAAATTATACATTACAAATTATGTGTTTCTCATTTCAACAATAATGAAATATGTCCAAGATGGCTTTCTTAACATCCATCCAGATGTTATACTATGCTCTCCTTACTAGATCTTGCTATTAGCTTTAGCCAACATAGCATGAGTTATTTTAATACCAACTTTTAAACCCTAAAACACATTTAGGCCTCCACTTACACAAGCGTCAAACTCCAATAAAGCTTGAGAAATGTCATGTAGCCTCACCTCTGGTTTACACACATAAATATTGTGTGTGCATAACTGTCACATCACGTTCACTCCTCATAACTGACTTCACTGGTTTCCAACTGATGTTCTGAGACATGAACAGGCCTGCGGTTGGTGCAATGAGGATGACTCACTTAGCCATAATAACATCCTCGGCTGTCATTTGCCCTAATCAATCAAACTACAACAACAAAAGTCAGACTTCTTTGACATTTAAAGACTGAGACTTTAGGCTGAACTGGGTCATGTTTGTTGTGCAGCCTGCCTGCATGTAAACTGAAGATTTGCATGTCAGTGATGGAAGCATAGAACAAAAAGTCACTTTCAGAAGCTTTTTTAATGTCTTACTGTGTTGTTAATGTGTCTAGAATGTGCTTGAATCACGTGTTCACCCGAAAAAAACATAACAAAGGAAATGCACCCTAGATTATTACTAGCTATCTTTAAAACAGTTAATTCTGAAAAGTAGTTCTATATGTCAACCAAGGAGTGGTGTTCCTCACTACTGAATCCTGCAGCATACCTCATGATTTATTTAAAATTTCTAACTTATTCTAGATTTCAATATGTTAAGTCTTAGTCCGACAGAAACTTTTGGAGGCAGTTTTTTGGTCAGCCAGACTGTATGTTGCTTATTTGTAGCAGTGTGACAACAATGAAATCTGAGGAAATTAAGCTCAGTCTGTGGTCTTGTATCTCAACCTCTTGTCTGCTACCCATTGATACTATCACATTATTATTTCTCCAAAGCTACGCAGGAAGAGCCTGAATCATTGTGACGAAGTGTAGGCAGCAAGCAAGGACACACTCTGAATAGCTTGTTTAAAGGCAGCAACAGCAACATCACTGAATGTGAATGCGAGAGGCCGGCAGTGGACATGTAATCAAGGGAAAGTGTTGTGACAAAAGCTGCATTCTTGTTGTTATTGTTATGATTGCTGGAGCAAAACAAAAGTGAAACATTTTTCTCTTTGCAATGGAAAACACCTTGGCTCTGGGTGCTCCAGCTGCTTCGGTTTCCTCAGTCACCCGTCTCCCACAGCAAGACGTCTTTCATGCCATTGTGGATGTGGCATGCTGGAAACACAATGAAACAAGCATGAGCCCAAACTGCACTTCCCCTGGCACCAAAGCTGCATTGTGGGACCTGGTGGGAGGAGATACTGGGTCAGGGGAAAACTTAACTGTGGCCTTTGCACTCACAGCTAAGAATTTTACGGTCAAGAAAGCAAAGACAAAGGGCAGTTCAGTAGATATATATTGGCCTTCAGGCTACTTCCTTGTTATTAAACCCCTATTGATGAATTTCTCCTGAACAAAGTTTTTTTTTTATTTTTATTTTACAGTCTGCTGAAGGCAAAGTATGTGGAAGTTAAGTGGAAATAGAAATCATATGCAAGTTTGAAATGGTTTTACCATCTAGAAAAAAAAACATGGGTACAGAGGACACTAATGATTAATCAATAATTGGTTTATCATTGTCAATAGCTTACCTGATGAATTTATAGATGATAGTGATAGAAGACTAAGGAAATTTAATGTTAATTGTCAGCATGATGCAGTTTTGGTGTTGTATCAGTTAGCATCATTAGGTGGTAGTGATGGGCGTGTCACAGGTATATCCACCAGCATTGGGAATATACCTGTTGGACTGTGGGTAATCATACTTCTAGAAGCACAGGCAGAGCCTTTTACCTATGGATTCTGCAGCTCCTGCAATCCTTACTGAAGGGGGTCACCCTATGAAATGCAATATCACACATTTCACAGAGTTGGATGCATTCAGCATCATTCTAAAATGCCAGCTACATGGATAAAAATTTGTCGGTGGTGAATTATATTTACACCAGTTCTGTGCAGGGCGGAGCCTGTGTGAGATCGAGCAGGTGCGCTGCTCCAAGCCAGGTTTGAAAGAGTGCAGTTCAAAGTGAAAGGGAGTAAATGTGACATCACATGGTAGGAAATAACCATAAACTGCAGTGTTCACATACTATAGCTTTCATAATGTAGCACTCTGTATCTTCCCCTTAGTGCACTTCAAGAAGTTGGCCAATGAGAAGAAAACTTTAGGTCTTGGAGTCAGAAGTTAAAATGGGTTGTTTCAGATAGCAGATATAGTGAGCAGTTCCCAAAAGGGCCATTTTAAATTATATAAGGGATTTTTTAACTGAATCATACAGTGTTACTTTACTGGTGTCCAAGAATCAAAATGCAGCTAAATACAGGCTTAATGGGTCCTATTTATTAATTTATTACTCAATGAAGTACTAGGCCGCTGATTTTATCAAATGTAATCAGTGATCGAAGATATCGTTTGAAACATGCATTTACTATTAAAGATAAATTTACAACAGTGAGTATAAATGTGTATAAATTTTTCTACACATGTAGAAACAAATAGAGAGACAGTTTTGAATCTTAAAGGTCAGTGGGATAGGTAGAGCTTTTCAATTAGCAGCTCATTTTACACCAAAGACCTTGAAACTGAGAGGTTTTACTGGACAATGTATTGTTTGAATAAAGGAACATGGGGGGGGGGGGGGGGGGGGGGGGGGGGGGGGGGGGGGGGGGGGGGGGGGGGGGGGGGGGGGGGGGGGGGGG
>JAQMCX010000003.1:3947912-3965409 GCA_029814765.1 Acanthurus leucopareius | reverse complement strand
TCGATGTTTTCAATTCTTCGGTGTTTTTACAACTATTTCCATGTACATTATAGGTTTTTATTGAAAATTTTTGGTTTGAATCAAGCACCAACCCACCCCCCCGCCCCCCCCCCCCACCCCCCGCCCCCAAGCCCACCAGCAGCACCAGCAACTATACAGCATATATCATGAGCTCACCCTAGGGGGTCCATGGGCAGCAATTACAGCCACCACCCACCTGAACCACAGACCCAATCCCTGTCTCCCCTTCTCCTGACCATGACGCTTCAATCTGTCTTCAGTATCTCCTCATCTTTCTCTCTTTCAGAGATCAGATTACATGCCCACCTGATAAGGGTAAACACTGTGTGTTTGGGTAGCTGTTGGTGTACAGCAAGGGCTATCACCAGCTCTGGTATGTTTTTTTCAAGAAGCCATTTTGCTTTAAGCACTAAGACACACTAACACACATGCTCATACTCTTGTTTGCGTTTCAAAATAGATTATAGGCTGTTTTGTTTTCCTCTCCTCCTGAATTCAATTTGCAATCACAAACGCGGTCTGTGCTATGTGTTTAACTCCATCATCTGTTAGGTCACAGTCTGTTCAGCCGTGACATCCAGACCATTCTACCCCTGCAATCGAGCCAGCCAATTACAGTAATCCTATTGATCCAAAACACACCTAACCCCACCATTACATGTTATCTGCAGAATCAACCACAAACAGCGAGGCAGCCTCTCACTGTATACATCTATGTGGTGAATCGTGTCTCTGAGCACTGTTTGATGTTTATTAAAGATGACATCTCCCTTCTAAATCAGGCATTTACTTAAAGCCTCCTCCCCTCAGAGTTTGAGTTGGAGCAAAAACCTACACAGCTGTAGAAATGTTGCTGTGGTTGTGTTGAGCTGTCTAGTGTACAGACTTGCAGAATTTACGTTTACATTCTAGCCTCAATTCATCTGAGCAGTCTGAGTGGTAAGTAAAAGAGCTGGAATTTGTTGGATGTAATTCAACTACACTTTAGTTTGAAGAGCTGAGAGCTGAGTGTCAATCATAGCCCAAGGAGAAGTTCTGAAGTAAGGTTTTTGTTCTGATTTCAACTTGATGGTCTACTTTAATGTCAAAATTTTATGTGAAACTCTATACTGTATATGAAGTAAGCTTTATCAAAAGCATGGCACTCACAATGTAATAGGCGTCAGCATTAAAGGTTCTCAGTGTTATGCTTGTATTCATCGTTTTTTTAGAAGATACATGTCTTGCTGCCTTGATGCCTGAAATGTGAGGTTTGTCCTATACTGAATGTAGGAGAGATGACACTGAAAGCTATAAAGACGAACAAAAGGATGAATGAATTCCTTTGACAAAATCAATAGCGACCCTTTCAAAAGTTACCTGCACCTCTAAAGCTTACTTGTCAATTTGTTCTATCTTGTTTGTTTGCTCCAAATAAAAACTACAATATATTTAAACTATAAATAAACTAAAAGTAGCTCTTTTGAGGCTGAAATTATTTTGCTCAGCAGTACTTAAATGCGTGAGTTATGAGTTATGTTAGTATGTTAGTAATGAGTTAAATGCTAACAATAGCATGGTAATGCTCCCATAGAAAACGCTAACTTAATGATGTTTCTTCGGTAGGCTACACTGTTTACGTTGTTTGTCATCTTGGTTTTTTTTGTTTGTTTGTTTGTCAGTTTTATGTTAATATTTGCTAATTAGCACCAGGGGGCAGAGCAGAAAGTAAGGCTAATCTAGCAGAGCTACTTCACAGACAGATTCAGGAGATCCGTCCTCCCCAGGACCATCAGACTGTACAACACCTCCCTGAGGAGGAGAGGGAGGGCGGAGGGGGACGGGGGCAGCCACCCAAGATAGACCCAAGAAATGGACTTTTGATTCCTCTTTTCTTATTTTCATCTTTTTTTTATCTTCTTGTTCCTATTTTATTTTTAAGGCTGATGCACTTTGTTCTGTTGTTGTCTTTAAGCTTTCTTAGTTGCACTTTGTATTGCTGACTTCTGATACGTGATGTTTGAATGTGGCTGGAGGAGCTGATTAATTAAATTTCCCTAGGGATCAATTAAGTAACCATCTACCTATCTAAAGCTAACAATTACCTTCTATCATTGCCTTGACCATTTAGATAAAAATTTGTTTAGTTTGTTTGTTTGTTTGTTTGTTTTATAATAAGCTCATAAGCTGTAGTTCCTGAGATAAGGAAGGTCAAATGTAGTGAACAAAGATGAATAACTGAATATAATGAATATAACTGAACATGTATTGCAAATGTTTTCCTCCTCTGAAACCGTAAGCAGAGTCCACAGCAGTGACAAGATGTTTGTCTCTCCATTCTGCACTGCCTGAGTCCATCCAGGTGCAGCAGTCTGATGTCATAAGCACAACAATGCAAGCTACGCTTGTTCTTCTTCTTTCCGGTCTTCATCTTTTTCTCTGTGTTTATACCACCACCCACCTAAATGGAGTGTGTAGATGCTGTGCTTCTTAAGTCAATGAAAGCAGTTTGGCTTTAGATTTTTAGTGCTATTAGCCAACAATGTTAATTTCCCTTATTAGCCCACTAATCAGTACGGATAAACCAAAGTTCTGGACTGATTCTTGATCCTGCTGTGTCACTACACTACATCGGAAACAAGGACTTCCAGTATGGCGGCCAAGTGAAGCAGACACACAGAGTAGCTCCTGAGTGATTTCTTCAATCCCTGATTTTCACACCGACAGCAAACCTCAGTTATACCCAACTCAGTGTTGCAAAAACGGTCCGTGATCTGAAATGTCCTCTAGCAGAAAAACAGGCAGCCAGAACCAGAAAGGAAAAATTTCCACTGCTAACTCTGGCACTCTTCCAGCATCTAAGCTAACAATGGCCACCTCAAGTACACCTGTGGAGACTCTGACCATTGCTGATCTGGTGGCCGATTTGGAGAAGAACAGAGCAGTGATTACCACTGAGATACAAGCCTCACTCTCTCCAATCCAAGCAACTTTAAACGCGGTTCGACTCAAGGTGGAAGACTTTGGTCCTTGTATGACTGAAATGGAAAACCCGCTCTCTGACCATAGTGACAGGCTGACCAGCTTTGAAACGCAGGTTAAACAACTCCAGTCTGATAACAATCAGCTTAAAAACAAGACAGACAAGACCTGGAAAATTGCTCTCGGTGTAATAATCTGAGGGTGATTGGCCTGCCTGAGGACTGCAAGGGACGCATAGCCATGGATTTTATGTCCAAATTCCTCATTGACATATTGCAAGATGACACGTTTACCTCTTTACCGGAGCTTGACAGGGCACACCGCAAGCTTAGTCCGAAGCCAGGATCTTTCCTGACTTGAACAATGACCTTGCCAAGAAGCGCGCCGCATTCCAAGAAATCAAATCCAAACTTTACAAGAGAGGCGCTAGGTTCACACTCCGCCATCCAGCTGTACTGACAGTCAGACATCAGTACACTGAGTACAAGTTCCACAAAGCAGAGGAGGCCGAAGAATTCTACAACCCGCACCTGGCAAGTTTATCAGAATAAACGGTAATGGGCAAGTAGCGGTGGATATAGCGATTTATTCACTATACTTTTCGACTCCTGAGACTCACATCATACTCCCTGAAACTTGTGATTTTGGATGATAGACTAATATGCCTGCCTTGGATTATGGACGCGTGGCCTTTTTTTTTCCCCCATCTCTTTTTTTTTCAATTGCTCTTAACTATGATGGTGCATGCTCCTACTCCATAGGATTCAAATTTTGGAGCTGATTGATTAATTCACTGACTGTCGATTCCTGCTTTGGACTTCATGGCTTTTCCCAGACTATGCTCATACTAAAATGCGGTTGGCAAAACTTCATCAAGGTATTGATGCAGCATTTCTCTGTGATACCTATAAGAGTGCAACGGCGCATGCATACAGTATGTCACATATCCTCCTCTGATTTTATAATTAACCCTGTGGTTTATGTTGTTTCATGTTGGTTAGACTAAGTAGTAAAGATAACTTATGGGTTAATGCTTCTGTATTATGAAAAGATAATGTCCCCAGATCATTCTGTTTATTTCAGTATTATTACTGTTATCCTTATTTTCTTTCTCCGGCACTCCGGTGATCCTGTCAATGTGTGTTAATTGTTTATACACAAGCTTAGCAGCAGTCTCTGTTTTAAGGATTGAAGGATTGGAAGTAAACACAAGAAACTTGTGCTACAAAAAATGGACCAGACTCAGTGATTAGTTGCCTAACTTTAACAACAACCTTGCGACCTACCCTACGTACCCTAAAGATGAGTGAAAAAATCAGTATCACCTTAGGTCCTGTACATGCAGACTCTTAAAGACATTGGGCCCTATCGTACACCCGGCGCAAATGCGGTGCACGACTGGTGCAGGTGTCATTGCTATCGTATACCCGGCGCAAATTTCATTTTTGCCACAAGTGTACAAAAGCAAATCCACTTGCACTGGGTCTATGTGCCAAGGGGCAGGAGGTCTGAGAATGAAGGCTGAATGGAGGTGTGTCCTGGCATGTTGGCTATCGTACACTCGGCTCATCGAGGTCAAATGCGCCAGGAATTTAGACAAGCTAAAACCATGTCTAAACGGAGGCGCAGACATAAAAACAGCCTGTACCGTGATCAGAAAAACAAGAAAATTTTATTATTAAATAATAATTATCTATAACATGAACCCTGAGCTAAGAGTTCTGTCTCCTCACCACTGACTCACCTTTCTTTGTTTAAATTCAATATCAACAAGGGCTGAAAGAAAAACTGTCTGTCAACCATTAATTAACACATGTATTCTATTCACAGAGTGAATTTAATTTTTAGGTGTGTGTGTGTGTGTATGTGTGCCTGCGTGCCTGCATATGTGCGTGTTTGCCTGTCCAGGTGAAAATAAATTGTAGAAATAGATATGACAAAATATGGAAATGTTTGCTTTCTTAACGATTTGATTTAAGGGGGGAATTAGCTGAGAGCTGTCTGACACAATACATTCATTGAGCGTTGTCCCTGTCCAGCCGAATAAACGAACGAATGAATGAATGGATAAATAAATCCTTGTAGTTCAGCCGTTTACGTTTGCGCCGGGTGTACAATAGCAATACGCCTGCGCCATTGGCGCACGGCGGAACCAGTCTTTAAAGGGAATGAGAGCGGATTCTCCAATTGGTTCATGCATTTTTGGCCAGAGAAACACCCATGAAACACCTATATATTGATGAGATGATTCTAGACAGCTGATTGGACTACTGGCTGTGCCCTAGTGGCGCATTGGGAGGGGCAGAGCAGGATTCCTCTGCTGCTCCTGGAACAAGGTGGCAAAGGTTGACCTAGAAATTCCCCTGAATTAATTTGAAACTTTCCCCACCCAATGTGCCACTGGTGCACGACAGAAACTCTTTCAAACTCATAGTAGAAATATAGGGCTACAGCAGCAATGCTGTACGTGGACACCAAATGCATGTGATTTACAGCAGTTCATCAAGGCACAAATACACGCAATGCTTACACAACCAGTGTGTCCCAGGTGTCAGTCTGTAGATAAAACATGCTAACAAAAAATGTATAAAACACTGTAATGCAGTGTTTTGCAGTGCACTATTTATCAGCTAGAATTTTATTAGTACAAAAATACAATAATACACAAAATAAAAGCTGATTGATAGTGGTAAACTATGAGCTGATAATTAATCAACTCTGGTAATTAGTGTGCATCTCTTTTTTTTCGCACAGCATGGTTACCTTTGAACACACTTATACACAGTAAATGTATGTTAGGAGGTCAGGCAGGCTGGGGTTAGGTGGTTATGCACTGTGGTAGTACTAAACATTGTACATATAAATTAAAAGAGAGCCTAAGCACATGACAGATTGCAGCACACGTATTGGCCTTCTATAGTGATGACTGTGCGTAACTTGGAGCTTACAGTGTGTAAGCAGTGGGTCATCAGTCATGTTCAATACTGATAGAGTTCAAGAAACCTCAGATGTGTCAGGTAGATAGAAACCAAATAAATGGAAAGCAGTGGAGCCCATGATGCTGCTGTAAGCTAAAGAAAACCTACTTTCAATTTTGTTTTTTTGGGAAGTTTATTATATGTAAAATATTTCCAAAGTCATGGGTAATTACATTAAAACTGTCCTCTTAATGAATCAAAGTCAAAAATTTAGACAAGCTCATTAATAATATATTTTTTTTTCTGTTTTTACTTCCAAATACCTGTTTCACAATCATTCCTTATTTTGACAAAATGCGCACAAAACATTAAAATTACTGTACACAATAGTGTAATTATTGTTATTGTGTTTTTCTATGTTTACAGACCTATATGAGACCAAAAAAGGGCTTGGTTTCATCTTCAGTTTAATTCCTCTGCTTTATAGACAAATCAGGCTATGCTGTGTGACTAGTTTATGAGAAGTATTATAGAGGAACAGATTCTAATTTTTTGTTTTCTTAAGATGATTTTTTAAAATTGTGTACTTCATAGTCCTTTTAAAATGCGTGGGCTTCTCACTCATTTTGTGCAAAGCAGATAATGGTAAAGACAAACAAATCAAAATGTGCCCCCATCTGTGTTCATAGATATTTTAATCTCTCTTCAGGACATGTAGTATATCCAAGGCCACAACTACTGCCCAGCCGCTAGATTTCTTGAAAAGAGGCTAAGGAACATTACAAAGAGGCTGAGATCCATTCCCAGGTTTCAAAGATTAGAACAAAGCAAACCTGATAGGGCATATGTAATAGGTACTGGTTGAACTGAAAAATACTTGGCAAAAGACTCAAGTAGTTGTTGACAATAGGGGAAAAAACTGAAATAAACACGAAATCTCAAACTGTTCCCACATGTTACCATTTCAGGCATGGTATATGTCTAGTGGAATTTATCTTGAAGTTAACCATACTTAAAATATTTATTTTCAATTTTAAAGTATGGCATCTGCAACATTAAATTCCATTTTAAAAACTGTTTTCCAATCCTTAAGATTGTGCAAGACATTCTTTTTTTGCATGGAATGGCTGCATAAAAACTTTTTAAAAACAGTGCTGCCTGTTTATGCAGAGAATATCCTGAACCTTGTGAGATGGGAGAGAAATTTCCCCTTTACTGTTGAAGAAACTGGGTAGAAGTTTTTTGTCGAATAGCACACTTTGCAAATGGCAGTTTAGGAATAGGTTGTGTTATACCTGGATACTTGATCAGACAAAAAAATACTGACATGCCAATCTACAACATGTTGATATCTAAAAATTTGTTTCCTATGGACGCAAAGGGGATGGGCTTACACTGCTACCTGCAATGCTTTCACCTAATGGGTACAAAGTTAGCAAAAATTGTTCCAACATAGCAGTGAGGAGTCTTGGCTGCATTGATCATTAGCCTACAAGTGCTCTTTTGAATATTACATTTTCTTTAAATTTACTAAATTTATTTAATTTAATAATTCATGTCAATAATCATGTTTTGATGTTGTTGTTGTTATTCATATTTTGTAGTGAGATTCATGATTTTTTTTTTGGCTGGGGGGGTCTGGGCCAGTGTCATGTTGCCATCAAGCAGGAGTGGGAAAAACTTTTATTTTGAAAGGCCTATGTCACTCATGCGTGGAGCAGTTGCCGTGGCTTTTTCACGCTGTTTACATGTCAGCTTGGTTTGTCTGTTTTTTGTTTTTTGTTTTTTGCTCATTTATGTTGTTCTTTATTTCTTTTTTTGACTTTGGGGAAAAACCTAAAGTTCCAAACATGTAGGCCAGCTAAATGTGTTCATGGTGTGATGCACCCTGTTGTTCTTGTAAACAACATGCACCTTTTTAGCCTTGTGGTAAATGTGGAAAAATGTTGCCAAGCTAACTAAATTTCACTTTAATCCTTCATTATTTGACTGTGACATAGCAACTTGGTATTCCTTTGTCATGCATACTCTTTGCTTTATAAATAAGTCTTGCTCTCTTTGTCTCTCTTTCTTGCTTGCTCTCTTTAAGTCTTTCTCTCTTGCTTTATTACTTTGTAAGGCAGAAACAAACATGGTGGAATACCGCAAGCAGGCTTGGGTGTCTAGACCGTAGCCCTACATCCTAAAACTGCGCAATGACCTCAAGTGCTCCTCTCAGGCAGATGTCATTCGGGTGGGACAGGCTTTGCAGCAAAGAACACAGCTTGGGGCAAATGATGTGTGCTTTCAGGCATTTTATATATTGACATATTTATACACTGACATCAACTTACCCAAGCAGTGTGTTCCTGCAAGGAAATTTATCCAGAGGGTATTTTGTGAAATGAAAGGCAGTCAGTCCACACCTTTAAAATTTCATACTGTAAAACTTGCCTCCAAGTAGATTGGATGCCTAATCCTTTTCTTACAGCCCATTACCTCAGATCTCTGGTTACTGGAAAAATGCCAACTTAAAAATCAAGTTAATTTCTTTAAGGAGACATTTGTTGGCATGTTTAATATATATATTTGTATGTAAGCTCTGTTGACAAGTCTTTCATGATGACATAACGGGCGCCATTGGACTTTAAAAGTCCAACGTTTCAAAGTTATTTATTGTTTTTTTTGTTTGTTTTTTACTTATGGTCATGATTCAAATTAGTTTTGTTAATTTATTTCCAACTATGGCTGTAATCTCTATGTGACTTAGGTGGTATATATATGCCTATGATTATTTAGAAATAGGTTATTAAATGGGCCTATCTATCATGCCAAGGGGCAGGGCCCTTAAAGTTGTGTGTCAGTCATTGACTGTATAAAACACTGGACAAACCCTCCGTGACGTCAATTTTCAAATCTCGTCCTGGGGGCCACCATTAGCCTGCGCGTGACTCCGCCAAGAGCCCGCCTAAACGACGAAAAACCAAATATGGGAAAAGAGGCTGGGTTGAAGGACAGCGCACCCACTCAGCTAACAGCCCCCGGCTATACGTCAACAAGCGAATAGCCGAATTTTAAGCTCAAATATAAAATAAACAAACGAGTTAGAAAAAAATTCACCCCCCTCAGAGTTTTCATGAGATGGTAGAGAAGCTGTAGACAAAAAATCTTTTTTTTAACCAGGCTATAAATATGTTTATTTATGCTCTGAAGTTGGCCATTTTAACATGAGGCTCCGCCCCCCAATGGGAGCTGTTGCTTCCAGCTGGCACCATCTTCAGGGATCCCCATGAGCCTCTTGAACGCTCTCTTTTCAGCATTCAAGACCTCTTTTCCACTCTCTCTGACAGTGAGTCAGTCAGTCTGTCTCTGCTGCCATCTGCTTCCTGGGGGCAGCAGCAGCTCCACCACCACCACCACCACCACCTTCAGGCTGTATCACTCCTGTTTTCCTGACCAACATTAGAGGTTCTATAAGCTTGAGAGTGATACAGTCGGATGCTTTTTTTGTTCTCCACCTGACTGCAGAGATAAAAGAGGCAGACTGCAGCCATGGTGCCCAGTTCCTGCGTCGGCATGTGAAATCTACAGCCTCCATCTGGTGCACAGACCTGCTGTTATGTTTCTATCGTGATGTGGCTGGTAGAGTCCTGTCAAAAAAAAAAAAAAAAAAAACCCTCACTGGCTGTGTGAGTGTATCTGAATATGTGTGTGTGTGTGTGTGTGTGTGTGTGTGTGTGTGGACTCTTTAAAAGCAGTGTGGATGGTTGTATTAGGTCAGATAAATGTGACCTTTTTATTATTATATCACCTGTCTGATGAGCTCGTCTGTAAGGGTTCATGTTTCACCCTGTTGGTCTCACACTGTTTTGTATGAAGATGATCCATTTTAGTTGATATCTCTTTGACAATTCAGCTGAGTCTTATTTCTACATTCCTTAAAAATTGTGGAGTAAAGCATCTTCATAACTGCCTCTTATCTCCAGGATCCAACTGTGCCAGAGTGAGCGAAAAAACAGGAAAAAAAGGTGAAATTAACCAGTCGGGGGGAGAGAAAACAGAAGTAACAGACTGATGATAGTTCACTGAGTGTGTTCACACTACAACTCATCTTAAAACTGCACTGTTGTGAACGACACCAACAACTGTGAAGCAACAGCTGGAGCATGAAAGAACCAAGGCTTCAACCTTCATTATGATCTCTTTTCAAGCAGGAAATGCCAGGAATTTTGCAGCAAGTCTGGGATGAGGAACGGATGTTTATTTTTATTTTGCATTAAGACGGAAAGAAGGAAAGAGGGTCAAATGAAATATTAATCTTTCTTGGTAAACAACAAAAGCTCTAAGTCTTCACATCAATCAAGCAAGTCAGCCGGATGAGATGAAAGCTGTCGCAAAATCCTGCAAGGAATTTCTCCCAACCAAACTACTGTCAACATCATGGTGACTGAGAAGCTGCTTGCTGTCCCTTAAGTAACGGCACCCCTGCAGCAAAAAACACCACAAAGGTCAGATCATTTGCTGTAAAGTTTTGGCTTCAGAGGAGGACACCAAGGCCGCCAACGACACAAAAAGAAAACACTGCTTTGTTAAATGAAGCCTTGGACTAGAAGAAGCGAAAAGAGAAACATCTTTTCACCTCTTTTCACCTTGCTAATGAGCATTTGAAGAAAAAAAGCCATCACACTGGAGCTTTGAAAAGACAAAAGAAGGAGAGAGAAACTTTTATCTTCTATGCAAGAGAGTCCGGAGCCGTTCAGCACCATGATGTTTTTCTGTCAGTGAGGCTCAAACTTCCTCTAGTGAAGCAAAAAGCCACACTGACACTAATTCAGCTTGTGCAGGTCTGAGGAGGCAGAACGAACCAAAGATAGTTGCATTGTTGCAGCTCCACACATGACGGGAAGGAAGCGCCGGACATAAAATGTTCCATGTAAAATGTCAGTCAAGTGTTGCAGGATTTTGTAGTTTCCTATGCCTGATATCCATCCATGCATGTCTCATGCATAACATTACTACTTTCTAACATGTTTTTCTTTTCCTACACAAACAGCAGAAGACACCTGTCAGGGATACATGTTGGTGTTGGAGGAAAACTCAGGGACTCAACAACCAGTCGGTATCCATCCATTCAGTGATTGTTGAAATGTTTCAGTTTGATGCCGAGCAACATTCATTTCCATCCCTGCAGTGATAAAAAAGATTCACAAAAAGGTTGATAAAACCCAGCAAACACACAGATGAGTGTGGATGGATTAATGAACCTCACACTGTAAAATGTGAGTAAGCAGGACAATTGAAGGTTTTATATTTGACTCCCACAATGAAGGCAGAGAGAGCATTTTGTAAAAAGTGTTTTTAGATAATATGATTCAGCGTAGTGTTTGTCAGAACAGCTATATACAAATAAACGCTCAATAAACGTACAAATACTATATTCTTATCCATAAAAGCAGCCTGAAAAACACGTATAGCTAAAAACATGTCAAACCAAGATGTCTTATTCACTTTGAAAGGAAAAAGTGAGATGTCATCCGCTGGCCTTCATGGATAATCGTTCCC
The DNA here is from genome assembly GCA_029814765.1 of Acanthurus leucopareius. NCBI lineage: Eukaryota > Metazoa > Chordata > Actinopteri > Acanthuriformes > Acanthuridae > Acanthurus > Acanthurus leucopareius. The sequence goes on along the minus strand of JAQMCX010000003.1, from coordinate 3,953,968 downwards.
TTTTTTCTCATCCATTCATTTCGAAGGCCGTAGGTTCTTATTGAAAATGTCTGTATATATGGACTTTAAATATGATCGTTGCATGGATAAACCCTTTGCTGGGTTTTACAATCTGTGAAAACAGATTTGCACGTAACCCTTTTTTCTTACCATGAGATCCAGGAGGGATTTCAGGATTAGTTTCTTATCAACCTTAAGAACCTGACGAGAAACTAGATTGTTCTCCCAAACTTCTGTGCGACTGGCCCCTCATTAAAGACACAAAAATTACTATGATCTCTAAGAATTTATGATAATTGTAGTTTTTTTTGTTCAAATGCAGAGAACTGCTTGTGCATCCTTGAGCAACACCTGTTTGAATTCTTTGCCTGATTGATGCTTTCACAGGTTTCACTCGGGATTTACAGGGTTTTGGGAAAATTATTTTGGTCACTTCAATCTCACAAAGTTTCAGGAGCTATAAGGCTGATTTTAGAAGACTTAGATTATTCCATTACTAAACAGTTTTGGAGGAGCATCATGCATGCGAGACAGCTGACGAACGGCTTTTCACAGGAAGAATACAAATGACAAAATGGCAACGCATTCCCAGAACACTTGCACTTTTCAGCTGGATTTTGCTACAAGAAAAAACGTTTCTTCAGCTTGTTTCTCTTCTGCTAACAATCTTAATGGCATCTGCTTATAGTAACTTAGTCATGAATGTCATGGACAAAATGCAGGGCACAGAAATGTCGTTTCTCTTGAATAGAGAATTTTTCCATTAGGAAAAATCAAGCTGCAGCGATGACTCAAACGTTTTCAAAGTGTGAGGGTTTTTTTTCTTTTTTAATGGCCTTCTGGACTGCTGAGAGCTTTTTTCTGTCTCTCATCTCCTTTTTTGAATCTTCATGGATTCTCTTTTACACCCTTCATGCTTTTCACCAATAAGAAATTTACATCCAAAGTCATCCCTTTAAACACATGCATACACACTGCACCTTCCTCACCTCCTCTCCTTGTGTCTTGGTCCCTCCCACCTGAGACACAAAGGAAAGGAGGCAAGGAAAAGACACAAGGAAGGAAGGAAGGAGTTGAGGCAACACACGTCACAAAATGAGACATTCTTACTTTGAAGACATCATTTAGTGTCATTTCCCTCTTGAAAGCCTCCAGTCTTTCTTTGGCTTCTCTCTCCTCCAGATGCAACTTAGGAGCTGAAAAAACCTTTAAAAATGTCTTTGTCACAGGCAGGAGGATGAAGGAGAGAGAAGACGAGGAGGCAACAAATGAAGAAATGAATAAAGCTGCAGGTTACCAGGCTCCAGAGGCAACAGCCAGATGTTAAAAAAAACATTTCTGGCTTGGCAAAGCAGAGAGTAACCTTCCTGACGCTGCCCTCTGAATAGTATTTTAACATGTACAAGCTTCATAAAAGTGTAAAACCTCTGCACTGAGCTCTGCGACCACCATGAAGACTACATGAGGTGAGTCAGTGTCTCACTTTAAGCCCATTTTTACAGCCATGAAAAGACATTTCAGTCACAATAACAATGCACCCACTCTTTAAGTCTAAGTGCACACTGATGTCTTTCTGAAAGTGAGGCTTCAAAAACAGCAAGTGGAGGATCGACTGAGCCCTGAATTTAGCAGCCTCTCCCTCACAGTGATACTCTGGTGTTAGACTAGAGACATGGCACCTCTCAGTCCTCACCTGGCCGGTTCTGGACGTCCGAATCAACATCCACAGCACAAAAAATGCAGAGTCAAAGTGAAACTAGAGGTAAAAACACAAAATTAATGAGATTTTGCAGCAACAAAAACTACTAAACATCCAGCAGTTACACATAATCTTATCCAGCAGTTAATCCTGTAGTTTATTTCTATTGAAAAGCCACTAGTTGACCTGCTGAGGCCTCATGGCAGCTTACTGCACCATGAGACTCAGACTGCAGAACTGAACACTGGAGATTTAATGAAATGGCAGTGAAGTCTGAATATCAGGTCAGTCCAGATATCAGGTTCTGCCTGAAGCCTTCATTAACCACATGCTGCTGATCACAGAGTCTTCAAGGGAGACGAGTGTTTTGTCCTCCTCACACCCCTGAGGCGGGTCGACACTTTCAACAGGAGTTTAGACTGAAACACGCACGGTTTGCATCTTTCCAACACCTACAAAATGATTTTTATCAAGATCCCATCAACAAGCAGATAATGAGAGAATAATGTGCTTCCTTCCTCTGAAATCTTCAGGCTCAATCAGGCACCAAATGTAGCTTGATGGATTTGTTTGCCAGAAACTTGTTTTATGTCTGTTTTGGTTCTGTGTCTTTAGGTGTTTCAAGGATCAGATACTATGACTCTTTCTTTAAAAAAGCATCATTGCATTTAAACTTTATTTCACAGATGGTCTTTATGCAAAACTCAGCAGTCGCTGCAATAAAAAGATGCAAATATTTTGAAATTGGTGCTGAATGATCAGAAATAAAACAGAGCAGGAGAGCTGTGATGTTCCCTTTTGCTCAAACAGCATAATGCAACCAATAACAAGAATGCATTGCACTGCAGCCGGCCAATAAACACTCCTGCTGGTGGTTGACCTTCTGCAAGTTGGGCAACTCTTGTTTTGGCTCATTTTTTTGGAATCAGAAAGGCTGCTGCTTCCTGTTGATGAATGTTTTGTGACAACAGCACACAAAAATTAGGTTTCTAAGTTGCATTTTGGGCAAAAAAGTTACCGCAGTGACATTAACTTGATTTAGATTTAATCATCTCCGCTTAGTTTGATCTGAAACTGATAAGTTATCTGCCTCTCGGTCAGATAAAGAGAGAATTGTGTCTCTTTATTTTTATCAGTCTTCTCGCTGCTTTGTGTCCATAGAGAGAGGCGCCACACATTCAGCACACGTGCACATGACAGGAAGTGTGATTCATCTCCTTCCATCTCAGGCCACAGACCTATCAGCAATCTGTCACAAGTCTGGAGACAAGAAAACTGTTTTTTTCTCCCAAAAAGTGGTGATACTTAAAATAACACTGCCTAAAACACCTGCACTTACCAGACACAAATGTGACATCAGATCCCCTCCCTTCCTGTGGGATGAATGAATCGGGTCGGGGGAGCAGACAGCAGTCAGAGGGATTCAGAACTGCAGCTGTCAACTTATTTATTATGGTATGACAGCTGCTTTATAAGCCGCACCTGTTTCAGCGCAGGAGTCATGATTAATGATCGTCTCCCCAAGATAAATTCAGGAAATCAATTTGGAGCTGTGGATCGGCACAGTTGCGGAGGCTTCCAACGTCAAAGGTTCACCATGTGTGTGGTTCTTTAGACTGACATTCTATATTTGGCAAACTATAACTTTGTCATGTCCGTTTATTTTATTCCCCTGCAGTGTTAACTATATGCGTCCTGAGTTTTTCTTGTATTTCTAGCATAAGCATATCGCCTCTTTTCACTCACTGACTCAACTCTGACAGCCCTTCTTTCTGAAACCACCTTTTCTGCTTCCTCAGTCCTTCTTTCTCATTTCTCACAATGCAACCAAACAGTCTCACTGAGACAGACACACATCTTGTTCAGCCTTGAGTTTCCACTAACCCTGCATTCAATCATCCGGTAATCCATTTGTGTTCTACCTCTTATCTTCCCTTCATTCCTGATCAATCACTGGTCCTGACGTAGACAGCAACTTAAGTGTCCAAGAACCTGCAACCTTCACAAAAGGTCAGGAGCACAGCAAGGCTTCAGCAGAGGCAATATCACTGAAGAACTGCAGGTATGAGTGAATGATTATCACTGCAATGACGAATATGGACTCCGACCAGAATCAAGTGGCAGAATAATAAAGTGACAGTAAATTCACATCCAAAAAGTGGATTTTGATGAGTTTCCATCGATGGGCTATTATCTAAGTGTGACATCAAACAGCTGGTCCACTTCCACTGACGGCGGCCTGAGGTTTTACAGCGTGCGGCCGTTTGTTTAAGTGGGAACACTGACTCACCGCAGTTCTCCTCATCAGCTTGATTTCCGCAGTCGTCGATGCCGTTGCAGTGCATGAGCTGAGGAAGGCAGAGGCTCAGGTTGCCACAGGGGAAATATCCAAGAGGACACGAAGCCTTCTCCTCCGTCATGTTGAGTGCTGTGGACAAAGCAGAGGAAGCCAAGAATGTGATTATGAATGCATTTTTTTTTAACCTCTTGACTTAATGAGAGACATTTTTGAAAGCCCTCAAACATTTCATTAAACAAGTGGAGTCTGTGAATCTCATTAGCTTATGTATGCATTTGTCCGGACGGGATGTCTCAGTCATCAGGGGGACTGTTCGCTACAAACAACGCTGAGCTGCAGTGTTTTCTTAATTGACAGCCTTTTATGGCTTTTGTTAAACCTCAAAGTCTGAATTATTCAAAGACATATTTCAAACAGTACATACTGACAAATGCGGTGAATGTATAACAGAATCTGTGCGTCATACAAGCTGGAGGAGGAAACTTTTCATTAATGCATCTCATTCTGCCTTGTTAGTTAAATCCTCATTAACAGGTCGTGGTGAGTCTGCAGCAGGTTCAAGAAAGTGGCAGACGGGTCAAAGACAAGCCAGCAGTGAATTACACCTGCACAGGCACCCAATTAACAAGACAAGAAGATTCATGATATTTCTCATCATCTCCTGGAAACTTTGGTTTCAAGCTAAATTGGTGGTTTATCACAACAACACGATACAGATTCACTTTTGTCCTTAAAAAGGAGCTAAAAGGGGAATAAGTTTGTCACTTCCTGTCATTTGAGACTTTAAAATGCATCCTGCAGCTCAGAAAAGCACTTTCTTACCACAGTTTTCAGAAGTTCAACATAAATATTATTATTTTGTGGGGAAAGGTAGATGTAATTTCACATGCATGCATCAGAGTTTCAAACAAACATTAGAAAAACTATAATGAAGCAGTCCAACAGAGCCTGAGATGCTTCAGTACACAGATCTGGTTTATGGCACATTTAACAAGCTAACAACATTTCAGCGTTTTTAAGATACCATCTTATATTGCCTTATGAGTTTCAGTCTCTCACTGGAAGATAAAGTGCATTCTGGTTTTATAATTTAGAATTTTAATCTCATTGTTCTGTAAAATAAAAGTCAAATGCTTGTTGTGTAACATTTATTCAAGCCTGACCTGCTTCTGACTTCAAATACCTCAGAGCTGCTTCCTTTGACCTGTTCTACTGAAAAAAAAAGGGTTCGGGGTCCCATTAAATCAAAAATGTCACAGATGTGGTGTTTACTTCTGCCTTCAGTAATGCTGTGCGTGTGTGTGTGTGTGTGTGTGTGTGAGTGTGTGTGTTATATTTAATACCTGCATTGGTGCATTTGTATATTAAAATCCCTGCTGTTCATTACCTGTGAAATGAAATAATTTCCTCCACAGTGCTTCCTGCTCTCTGTGGGGCTCATTCACAGCTTCAAAATAAAAGCACACACTTCTTTTAAGGCAACCAAACGGTCTCTTCTATCATCTGACACATCTGTCTTAGTATCTCATATCAGGTCCTCTGGTGACAACATCCAACTGCAAAAACACATCAAACCCAGAAAAAAAACTCACTTCCACTTTGATAAATATGATGCATCATGGTGCATGTTGTTATTCCTGCTAACAACAAATCAAACAGTGATGAAACACTGGTTTTATATACTTTCAGCATCAATAATACTGAACATAGTTTTGGTTGTTTTGAGATGGCAGTTACAGGAAATGAGGGAAGAGATGCAGCAAATGTTCGTTAGTTGATTCAAGGTCGACAACTAGAACAAAAGGCCACAACAGTGTAAACAATAAAACTTAAGTCATTTAATTTAATACTGAATTTTAAAGGCAGTGTCTCAGCACCAAGAACCAAAGACTTTTTCCTTGATACCTTATTTTACAAAAAGACTGACATGATGAGAAAACAATTTTTCTAATGGGAAGATACACCTCCATGTCTGTAACATACCATTGACTGTATAAAACACTGGACAAACCCTCCGTGACGTCACCCATTGGTTTCTGCCAGAGCAAAAGTGAAGCC
>JAQMCX010000003.1:3929126-3947812 GCA_029814765.1 Acanthurus leucopareius | reverse complement strand
CGGCTTTCGGTTTGTTTACTTTATAAACTCGACACACGTCAAACTTTTCACCCACCACCAGACGGTAGAGGCTACAATGGACTTTAGCCGCTACATTAGGTATAAGTAGAGGTGGAATCGAGCACAATGTGTCCTTGTACGCAGATGACCTGCTCCTTTATGTTTCCAATTCAGTGGTTACTATCCCACATATTTTAACTACTCTCAAATCCTTTGGCACCTTCTCTGGGTACAAATTACGTATACAGAAAAGCGAATGCCTTCCTATTAATCAGTTAGCCTGTGAAATACCACAATCTAGTATACCCTTTAAACTATCCACAACTAGGTTTAAATACTTAGGAATCATTATCACGAGCTTCATCCATTCTCTTCAAGAGGAAAATTTTACATCTTTATCAATTAAGGGAAAGTCAGATCTACAAAGATGGAGCAGCCTACCTCTCTCTTTCATAGGTAGAATACAATCCATTAAAATGAATGTGTTTCCAAAATATTTCAATGTTTACCCATTTTCTTACCTAAACCCTTTTTTGTCAATTGGATTCAATGAATTCAAATTTTATATGGGGAGGTAAAAATCCAAGAATTCGTAAATCTCTCCTCCAGAGGGGAGGATCACAGGGAGGACTCAGTTTACCCAACTTTCAGTTATACTACTAAGCAGCTAACTTGCGCAAAATTGCACTCTGGATCTCAGATACAGATAGTACTTGGGTTCACCTAGAAGCTAGCTCCTGTCGTTCCTCATCATTAAAAGCCTTGGTATATAGCAGCCTTCCACTTAAACCTAGACTATACTCCGTCAACCCCATGGTCATTAACACCCTGAGAATTTAGCAGCAGGTTAGACATCAATTCTGTTGGATCTCTTTACCAATAGCTACACCTTTCTGTAACAATCAACTATTTCAACCAGCCAGGATCGATTAAAAGTTTTGCTTCCTGGAGCAGACGAGGCTTGTCCTGCCTAGGTGACCTTTAAATTGATGGTCTCTTTGCTAGCTTTTCACAATTATGCTCCACATTCAACCTTCAGCAGTCTGACTTGTTTAGATGCTTTCAAATTCACAACTTTGTAAAATCCAACTCTTCAGTATTTCCACAAGCTCCGCCAGCCTCGGGTGTTGACCATCTTCTTCCAGTTGTTGACTTATCAAAGGGACATATCTCTTCTATTTACAATCTTTTATCAGTGACAACCCCACCCCCAGCCTTGCATAAGATCAAAACTAGTTGGGAGGCTGAACTGGGCATCATCTTGACTGAGGAGTGGTGGGACGATGCATTACACGCAATAAATTCTTCCTCCTCCTGCGCAAGGCTTAACCTCATTCAGTTTAAGGCACTTCACAGGATCCACCATAGTAAAGCCAGATTATCAAGGATTTACCCAAACCTCTCTGATACTTGTGATAGGTGCTCTCGGGCGCCGGCAGACCTTGCTAATATGTTTTGGTCATGCCCAGACTTGGCAGGTTGCTGGAGGTCCTTTTTTAATTTTGTGTCAGAGGTACTAGAGCTGGCATTAGTCCTATCACCTCAAATTGCCATTTTTGGTATCCCTGAGGAAGGAGCTAGAATGACTGCTGAACAAATTAATTTTCTCTCCTTTGCCTCATTAATCGCTCGTTGTCAGATTCTCCTCCTATGGAAGAGTCGCTCGTCCCCTTCAAACACATCCTGGCTGGAGGACCTATTGTCATTTTTAAAGTAGGAAAAGATCAGATTCACCATTCGTGGTTCAACAGACAAATTTTACAGATGTTGGCAGCCTCTCATCTCTCACTTCCAAAGAATGCAATCTATCTCACTGGACTAAAAGTTCATGGAATGATTAGTTAAATAGTATTCCAGGAAGCGCATGCTGACTATATATCACATTATGTTACCCCCCCACACTTTTTTTTTGGTGTTGTTTATATTTTCTGTTGTTTGTTTGTTTTTCTCTCTTTTACACTCTTCCTTAACATATTTATGTATTTATTCATTTTGCTGTTTACTTTTGTATGATTATTTTCTGCTTATATTACAATTGTTTACTGGGAAAAAGATAGGATTTTGTAATACTACCTTGTTACACCTGCAGAATGTTGAATAAAATTTGGTTATAAAAAATACAAACTTTGGAAACAAGCAGATACTGCCATCCCATGAGCCATGTGTGGCTATTAAGATGATTCAAATAATGAAATCATAGATAATGAATTAAAAAAACAGTAAAAAGTCAAAGTAGGTTAAAAGTCTTTCAAGATAAAAATAGGCAATCACGGGCCGCTGTTTAGCTCAGTCGGGGGCGCAGGCGGCCCATGTACGGAGCACTCAGCCCTCCACGCAGCGTTCGCGAGTTCGACTCCGACCATTTGCTGCAGGTCACTCCCCCCTCTCTCTCTCCCCGTTTCCTGTCACTTCTTCAGCTTTCTCTATCAGTAAAGGTGAAAAGCCCCAAAAAATGTTAAAAAAAAAAAAAAAAATAGCCAATCACTTTTCTGACTAGATAGAAAATATTTTCACTGAAACCAAGATCATCTTGTGGGAATTGAGTATATACCCCCTTATAGGGAAAATTACCAGATGTGAAGTCAGATATTTAGTAATGTTGGTAAATTTTAAAAGACGGCCTATAAAAGCAGTGTCTAGCTCTATAAACAGATAAACACTATTTAGAAGCAGTGTTCATGTGCTGAGTGTTAACAGAAGGGCCGCATACCAGTGTGATGGGCCTGTTTCCACAAAACAGAGAGGAGTCCTATGATCACCTGCTGCAAAGGGGTGGGACTCTTATCAGCTGCTACAAGCGCGTTGAGAGATGGACGGATTGGAAGATGTAGGGCCAGAATTCCTCAACACAGTCACACGCAAACACATACACCTGATATCAGATCATCACCTACGAAGATGGACAGACATGCACACACAGATTAGTTCACCTTTTTTATCTGCTCACACACTTTACACAAGCAGAAACAATTTTTGTGTGCAAACCACTGGAAGGATGGCAGACTGCATTGACAAAATGCTAAAACCTCAAGGATTAAACTGGATGGGTTGCAGCAACAAGTAACACAATTCAAACCAGACTTTTAGAGTTTGCAAATCATTTAAAGGGTTAGTTTCATTTTGTGGATAATTGTAGATGTCATATCAGGTAGGTGGTGACATCACACAAATGTCTACAACATATGTAAGGGATAATGCCCAAAGGGTGTCCAATATCAGTAGTGAATGGACAAAGTGAAGGCCTGCATGGTTGCCTCTTCAAAGTCCATCAACTCCTGATTACTGGACATCTGTCAGAGAGATATTTTTCTCTTAAAATTGTTTATGGAACATCAAAGGAAGAACAATATGTACATCTGTTTTTCTGGTGTGGACTGAAGCTTAACTTAATGGACAAACCCCTTTAATTAATGTTGCCTGGAGAATGAGGACCCGCTGTCATCAGGTAACCTGAAGCCAACTTCACACACACACCCTGTTTGCCTGGCTACCTAAAAGCACTGTGGGATATTGAAACAGCCATCCCATCCTCCCCTTTCTCTTGTTCCCCTCCACCCAACCTCATTAAAAATCAAGCTACTGGAAGAAACACCCACTTCCTCCACATTCCTGAGGATTTTCCATACAGAGAATAGTAAACAAACCTGTGAACAAAGAGTAAGCGTGCAGGGGGGTGAGGTGGGGTGTACAGGGGCAAGTTAATGTTATTTCCTTCAAGTAGTAAATCAAACCAAAGGGCAAAAGGGAGAAGGGGGGTGATCTCTTTTGTGAGCTGGTGGAGGTGTTTACCATCAGCAGCAATGGCGGCAGAAGTAAGAGGAGAACAAAGGTCTGGGCAAAGGTCTGCATCACCCTCGTCTTCCTCCCATCTACCATTCTCAGCTGCCCATGTACACACGCGTACTAAAAAGAAAAAAGAAATAAAAAGGCACACACACTGCAACATGCAAGTAGAGAGGAGTTGGCAGTGGGAAGAAGGCCTCTTTATCAGCTTTCAGCATGGGAACCTCTAGGCTGTTCACTGACTTGGGTCAAAACCTTGGCCTGAACTTGACACAGAGGGAGGGATGTTGGGTGTTTGTGTGTTTTTCTGGTCATGTAATAAAGACAATGTGGGAACTGGTCCTCCTTATGTAGACAAAATGCAAGTCCTCATAATGTTTGTCATTCTGTTTTGGGGTCAAGATTTGGGTTTCGGTTAGGTTAAGCTAGTGCTTCTCAAATAGTGGGGGGGGCGTGTGTGACCCGAAGAACATGCACGGTAAAACTATCATTTGCTTTTTCATTGCCGTACCAGAGTAAAGTGTAATTGCACATCTGCTACAATAGGTGGCAGTGGTGCTTTCACGCTGTCTTGGGTGATCACTGTTTTCAAACGTCATGAGGGGTTTAAATTTATTCATTCTTGCTTTTAAAGATGAAAAATTATAAATTATGTAAAATAGATGAGCTCCAAAGACACGTCTAATCAATCGTGTTTTGAATTAGTTGCGGTGCATGAAGCAAAGGCGAAAGCAAGAATTTTGAATAGACTAGGCAGGGGTCGGTTTACGACATACACGACAAATGATACTATTTATAGTAGTGGCGGAGGGTGGGGGGCGCAAAATCTTTTCTTCTTCCTAGGGGGGCTTAACAGAAAACAATTGAGAAGCACTGGTTTAAGCTGAAGGTAAGGTCAGGACAAGTCTCCAGAAACGCCCAATAACTATAAGTCTTGTATTATGAGCTGAGTTAATAAACACAGCTTTTGAAAGCTCCAGTAAAATTAAAAGCAAAATCAAATGTCATTACTTAAAAAAAAAAAAGAAAAAGGCATTCCCCAATAGTTAGACGTTTGCATTGAGGTTGAAACACCAGTGACTCAAAGTTCTAGATGAGGAATTGATGGCACTCAGTCGGAGGCCAACATCTTTATTGTGCATGCAGCTCTTGGAACAGCCAAGTCCAATTTTTTTTTTGCCTCATTACAAACTATGAATGTAAGGCTAGACAGGGTCAAAGTGAGAAATACTCATTTCTGTCTTTCCCTATGTGACGGCCCTTCTGTTTTGGCAGGGCCTGCGGTGTTTCCCCTTGTTTGTATGTGTCTGTGTTGACTTGCAGATTCCTCATGGCCGAGGTAATCAATGCAACTGACAAACACTGACAAAACATGTTGAAAAGTAAAGAAAACAGAATACTGCCTTGTCAAAATCCATTATTCAAATAAAACAATACAGATTCAGAATTCCCTTATCTAATTCAAATCATCTGAAGAGCATACCAGAAAACCAGGATTCTACCTAGAACCCTTCTTTGAAATAATTTATTAGATTTTATATGGTTTATACAGTCAAAGGGTCAAAACACAAAAATATGGTATTTTGTCTATTGTAATGATCTTTAATCTTTGTGTGCTTGTGTGTGTGTGAATGAAAGAAGAGAGAGAGTTCTGAATCTGGAGAAACAGCAAGAGAAACAGTCTGTTGTTAACAGACAAGTACAAAAGCCTGTTAAATAGTTAGCCCAGGAAACAGAAGGCTAAGTGGAAAGAAAGACATTTAGTTCATTCCCAGTAGGACTGAGAGACAGCTTCAGGTCTGGATGCTTGTGTTTGAGCGAGCATGTGTTTTTGGGTAAAAAGGAGGGGACATTTCACATTTTAGCAGGTGAGTCTTTGAATTTTCCAGGACTGAGGGGTCAGGCTGGCATACAGCTGTTGACTTTTAAAAGTGCTGATTTGTACAGTTGTCAGGCGTTTCCTGCTGGCACACTGGCACACACACACATATAAAATCTTGGCCCACACAACCTCTGGCCCACTAAAAAAACAGCTTCCTCCTTTAAAGGTCACTCCACTTAGTGTTGACAGTTTCAGAGGGCATGTGAATTTAACATTCACCTAGCATCCAGAAACAATAATCCCCCGTTCCAAATGTAGACCTCCAAGCTGCTGTGCTCACGTAGCACATTAAACCATGTAACAGTTTCATAGAGAACCACATAGAATGTATGAGTAACTCATCTTCTATCTTTCTATCTAGCAAAGGCCCACAAACTGTGAGTCCTGACCTGCTGCTTGTTCTGGCAGCGTCGTTTTTGCTCAGTCCCTCTGGCAGAGGCTGGCCCTGTAGCTGAGGATCCTGCCCCAGCTTGCACACAGGAATGTACTATTGAGAAAGCACTGCACCGCAAACCCTCCCAGCCATTCCAACCCGTAATCAGATCCAGCCCGTCATCCCCCATCCTGTCTCCATCTCTTTCTCTCTCCCTCTTTTTCTCTCTCTTCAATCCCTCTCCCTTTACATGACATGCACACACGCAGAACACAAACACCCACATACAGATCAAGCACTCAGACACCCACACGGAATTGCAGACATCAATTTGTAGACCTGTAAGCTTTTGCAAACTCAGTTCGAGTTCTCAGAGACTTTCCACAGCAACACTCACTTGTACATACAACAGTGTAGAGAAGGGACCAGGAGAATAAGCTAATGAAAAAATATATTTGCATATAAATGAGAAAGATAAATAAACCTGTGGCCTGTTGCACTAAACCCAAAAAGCTACCCTAAACTATGAGAAAGCTTTATTAATGTGTGATAACTACAGGCATTCAACATTAATAAGTTTTCATGTTGTGCAATAAAATAATAGTAGGTTTTGTGTACTGTTGCAGAGATATGGGCACATCTGACGGTAAACTGTAAAAAAACATACGGTCAAAATTTGCTGTGCAATGCCAGCCACTTTTTTCAAAAGACTTTTACACCTATCATGTGTGCTGGATGTGAGATTCAAGTTGTAACTTCTGTGGGACTGTCTCAGCAATAGCAGTTTGAAATTACATCAAAGTACGCTACACTTTTAGGCTAAGTAAAGTGTTTTATTTTCTCTGTAATATTTTGTATAAACAACTTAGATCTACCCCTTATTATTATTTAATTGACTAAAAATTTACAGAGGTGTGAAATGAAGCTTTTCATGCTAGCAAGTCTGGTAAGTACAAGTTATCAAGTTGAAAAAAAACTGGTTCGCACAGTCGCTGTAGGGACAATGACGTTAGGCAGCACTTTTAAAGATGTATTTGTACCATCAATATTGTCTCATGATTTTGTCTTTAATCATTCGTCCTTTGTGGATCATTTCGTGCTTCAGCAGGAAGTTAAATGAAACTGGATGAGGCAACACAGTCAGCTTGCTCAATTTCTCTCCTGTCCTTTAAATGTCAGCATATCGTCTATGGTGCAAATTGGCAAGTTCATCAAAGTTGAATGCCAGGCAGAACATTTGCATGACTGTATTTTGTCTCGGTGAGCAAATCCAATGATCACAAAATTGCACTATTCTAAGTGTTTGTGTGATCAGTACTTCTTGGTCACACAAAGCAAAGTAGTATTTTTTATGAGATGGACATATTGAGTTATTACACTTTCCATATGTTTTTAATATCAAATTTGATTAACATTGTAGTCTGAATGTGATTTTTTATTAATATTTCAGTTTATTTTCCCTACAATCTTATTGCATTACTTGTCCCCTTCATACAAATTTTGGGTAAACATGGTTGTGCATTTGCTTGCTAACAGTTAAATACTTAATTTCTTGAACATATTAGAAATTAATCGAAAGTAATTGTTTGTTCATTATGTTTCATCAGAGGTTAATATTTCAAGTCACACTCCCAGTTTTAATCTAAATTTGAGTCTTAGCTTCCTAACAATGAGTAATCTCTTTCTTCCTTTATCTCTCACCAGCAAATCTTCTCATCTTTTTCACCTGACTGGTAATGATTGCCACTGATTATTCCCTCTTCATCTCTCTATCTCCAGACCCTCTTTCTCCCTTTTTCTTTCTGCTCTTTCTTTCTGTCTTTTCACTGAGGCGGGATGAGGAATATTTCTTTAAGCTCCCTTTTCTCTCCTCTTTGCTCAGGAAACTCTGACTCCTGGGCTGTTTTGCTGGCTTTCAATAAACTCTTGGATCATGCGTCTCTCTGAAAAACCACAGCTTTGATTACACAAAATGAAGCACCACACAACCCTGGGCAACCGAAAGGTGTTTTCAATAATTACTTATTATATGTGTTTGGCGAATCAGAAACATCTGCGGTAAATTTGATTGAAACAGCCCCAAAACAATTCTAAAATAGGACTGACGCACGCAGACTCTGAGACACACACTCACACACGCGCACACACACTGGAAGGCTACACTGAGCTATTGTCAGTGTGGGTCTATTTGCGGGCTGTTTTTTTAGCTGGCCACAGCTGCGGAAATGAATATCAAATGTGGTACTGCTCCCATAAATCAAAACCGTCTGCCGTGTTCTGACTTTCTTTTCCCCGTTTAAAGTCAATTCACAGGGGCAGTGTGCATTACACTCACGACCCACGGCTTAACTCTTTCCTCTGTAACAGTCACAGAGGTAAGCACAGGAGCTGAGAGTTAAAAAGAGGCAGAGGAGTGTAGGGGGGGGGGATAAAAGCTTGTTTTGAATGTACTTGTGTTTAAATGCACATCACGTGTTATGTATGGTAACAGGAATCCTGAGAGGCATTTAATATTGAAAGTGCTAATAATGAATTACAGAAGGAATGACATATAGGGGAAATGACTACGTTGTTTGGCCAGCATGAAAGATGGGGATCAAGATAATTTTTATGTCCTTGTACAATACAGCAAAATGATGCAGCAAAATAAATGTTTTTATCCTTCATGCTTCACATATAGAACATATACACAAGATGAAAAGAATGAAACTAATAGAGTAGTATGTGAAGTTACTTTTGCAACACATACACATATACATGTGTGCAGCCAGGAATTTGTAAATTATTTGTATTTGTATCAGGAAGAATGTAAAGAGCAAAAACAAATATAGGGAGAATAAAATGGTCAACATATTCACATGAAAAGTGACAAAACTTTTTCCATCAACTTTGACTGCGTTTGAGCACTAAGGACCACTGATGTGAAACACAGAGTCTACCTCCCCTCCATCTGCCAGGGTCCTGTACTCTGTCGCCTCAGAACAGATTCTGCCCACTGAGTACAACAATTCAATCTGGGATGTAGGCACAACAGTCTCCGATTTTCCATGGCCTGGTCAGCAAAAGTCCCATTTCATTGCATTTTCATGCGACCAGACATTAGCTGCTCCATTCCTTCTCCTCCTGGGGCAGTCTGGCTGGTCTTGTTGGATGGTCAGAGTTCTGAGGGCAGAAAAAATTTGCTGCTCGTAATTCAAAACCCAAGCTTCTTTTTCCAGTACTGACAAGTGTATTTCTCTCTTAGGTAATACATGTTTAAGCAATAAAGCTGAAAAAATAACAGATTAAAACAAAACCTTGTTGCGAGTTTAAGAGATCTACTGGCTACTACATGCGCTAACATTGCCATGATTACATTTTGGTTTTCTCTTTAATTTTACTTTGGTATTGGGAAACATTCCTTTGCCCCTTGAGAATGGTTAGCCATATTTTAAATGTTGGGGTAATATTGTCTTTAAACAACTGATGTGTCTTCTAACTGGATCTATTGAAGCTAGAATGCTATCCAGTCAGCTAGCCCATCCTGTCTCAAGCTTTGAAAAAACATACTTTCTTAAAACTTGACAGAGAAAAACTCATAAAAACCATCTCAGTTTGTATCATTGTTGTTCCAACAGTCAATGGCTCAGGTTTGTTCAAAATAAACCCTTTATTAAAGATTTATAAATCCATGCTGGTGATGCCTGACAACTGCCTCTCTCCTCCCCCTTTAAATGTCTTTCCTGGCCACATTTACCGTCATCACGGTTCCAAGAGTCAGAGTTCTGAAGCCGCTGTTAATCACTTTAGCATCATAATCTCTGTTGTCACACTGGCTTCAGTTTGCTTCGGAGGTTGTGTTAAGTCCCGTTAGGCTGTGTTCCCTGGGAGACCGCTGACCTTGGTTTTGTTGCCTTTGGTGTAGACAGAAATGTTACTGCTTTACTCCAAGCCAGGCCCAGGCAGACTGAGCAGCTAATTCTACGGCTAAGTAAGCTAATAAGCTAATGGCTGCTAACATTACTATCTACAGCCAAAGAGAGCTAGCAGTTACAATATAGTATACTAAGCAACAGTTAGAGGTTACTCTGGTGATGTGCTGCCCACTATTTTACACATTGCTCCTTGAAAACAAATGATTATGTGATTTTTGACTATCCAACTTGAAAAAGGCCTATGTATCTTATATACGCCAGCATCTGTAGATTTGCCAGTGGGGACAAATAAATCCATCCAAATTTTTTGTAATAAGTCAAATTTTTGTGAATTATATGCAAACAATAGTAAGCCAGTGTTGACAGTCCTGACTTTTTGAGGAAATGCAAATCAAAGAGTTCAATATAAAAGGACTCATTGATTGTTATACCCATAACTTATTTTTAATTAACAAGCTTAGTAACTGACACCTAAGCTTTCTAGCTCAAACAATGTTTTGTTCCACTCTCCAATAAAGTTTTATTGTGAATTCCTGAGAACAAAAGAAAAAATGGAAATGCTTGAATAAGTTCATGTGACTTAACAGCATCAGTTTATTAATGCTGGCTAGAGTGTGAGTGTTAGCTGATGTTCATCAACTTGCCCTGCATGTGTTTACCATGTCGCAAAGCTCTTACAGTTGAATTTTTTTGCCAGAATGTACAGAATAAATTACGCTGTGCCACTTATTGGTATGAGTGTGCTTGTTCGATAATGGAATAGAAGACATCAGTGCTAATTCTGTGGGTACATTATGGCAATCATAACACTGTATGTGTGCTCACATTTGTGTGTGTATATGCAGGTGAAGGAGGGTGCTTCACTGAAAGCGCCGGAGGTCCTGTACTCAGCTTTACATCTGCTTTTTTGGGATTATAGGGGATCCAGCACTGTCCAAACGTTATCCTAACCTACCGTCAGGGCCAAACCAACTCACACACTCCAGATCAAGCTGTGGGACAATGGACCTGGCTGTCTGTTGGTTTAACAGGTCTGGATGCTTGCTAAAGGGGGATTGGGAAGGCCTGCTCTGATGCCCAAAGGCCTGAGAGGATGAGGGAGGTAGGAGGGAGTGAAGCATTGCCAAAGGGGGGATGTGTGTGTGGTTGTGAGTGCATGTGTATGTTCTAGGAGAGCAGGGTGGAGATGGGTCACATAAGGTCATTTATGTGAGTCTGTATGTTTGGGACGCTGGAATGCGAGGGAGGAGAGGGGGGACATGCACGAAGAGACATCCCATTAATACCAGACCTAATCTCCACCCTGGGCACTAAGTATATACACACACGCATACACACACTGGGAGACTGTCTGATAGACAAGCAGACTGACAGACAGACAGACAGACAGACAGACAGACAGACAGAATGAAGGAGATGGATAAAGATTTTCATACAAATTCCAAAGGAAAGAAAGAGGATATGTTTACATGCAATATGATGAGACCAGACCTGCATTTGCATAGTCAAAGATAAAATAAAGAAGTTGTAACACACACACAGCACAACTGTTTTTAATCCTATGTGAATTTATCTGCCCACTCACTTCACTCAGGTCAAATGTAGTTGTGTGTTTGGTGTTGAAGCTTTCCTTAAGTTTTTGTTCTGGTTGATCCAGCAAAACGTTACCTGGGCCAGGTTGCTTGATAGTAACAATGTAGTACTTCAACTACATTTTACACGAACAATTATGTTATGTAGGTTATGTGTACTTTCAAAATCATGCTACATTTTGAGAAGCTAACAGGACAGGTTCAAATGTAATCAGACATTAATAATGTGTGTGACAGATAATGTTTCTCAGTATGAAATAGATTCAGATTATTAAATTATTTTTCATGTGCATCTTTTGGTGCCTGAAATTTTTAGCAAAAGTGCTTGGTTGCTGTAGCTACTTTCTTCCAAAAACAACTAGACAGAGGCTGACAGGGGATTCATGATCAAATGTGAACATGCATTATGTTGTAGGTTCACAAAATTTCCTGGACAGAACAATGTAAGTTGGTACTAATTAAAAGGAAAATTATAATTTTAAAGGACTATTTGTAGTCTTATTTGCCATACGAACTGTATGCTTGAACAAATTTAACATTTTTGCATGTTTTGTCAGTGTACTGTGCACTGACAATAAGGCTGTAGTTATGCTAGAGATTAATTAAACTTCACTGGAAGTGTGCCAGTTGTACAATGTCTTTTTTTTTTACCCTATAATTAAAACAAATTATAGTTCTTTTCAGAAACTTGAAAAAAAGAAAAGAAAAAAAAGGAAATTTAGGACCCACTGTTAAAAATGTTACTAAATATCTTCCACATTGCGAATGTGTTCTGGTTTTCATAACACATCTAGTATGTGCTTTGTTTTTTGTGATTTCATTGTCTGTTTATATGTAATTTGAATCTCTTACAGGAAACAAAGACTCTGTGATCAATACAGTCATCATTGACATAATCATTGATGATTGATATGATATGATATAATGAAGGTCTCAAGGATTTCAAGTTCAAAGTATTTTTTCTTCGCAATATTTCAAATGCAATATTCTCTAAATCACTTTAGTTTCCATTCTCCTGGTTTCCCCACTGAATCACAATCACACTCCTTTGCTTAAATGTACACTGCTTCTCTTTAAACAAGGCCAAAATAAGAGTGACAGAGTACATCAAAGGTTTCTGCAAATGTCTAACATTTGTATCAAGTTACTATGGCTTAACAAAGTTTTGACGAAGACATATTTCCCATCAGCTATTTCCCAAAGTCAGAGTTTTTAAAGTACATGTGAGTATGGATAGTCAAATAAATTCCAGATTGCACCTTTAAACTCCATTCAGTGAAAATAACTGCTTTGCCCGCACTGTGCTGTCAGGCTTCATATATACCCCCTGAAAGCATGTTCTTTGCATGCAGCCTAATGTGTTTAAGCTTCAGTCTGAGCAACATGTGCAAGCAAGTGCCTACTAGTAATGTGCCCATGTGCAGACATGCACACTCGCGCTTACACACAACCTGCACATACACACACTGAGCTGTATCCTCCCCCAGCCCAGCTTTACCTTATTAAGATGGGCAGATTTACAGCTGATGTTGAGCCATAATTGGCGGTTATACCAGGAGTGATAATGCAGCAGTGTCAGGCTGATGCTCTGTAATTAAGCTGGAAATTATGGTGTGTGTGTGGGTGGGTGGGTGTGGGTTTGTGTGTGTGTGTTTGCCTGTGAGAGATTGTGTTAGTTGTGTTGGTTTTTCTACATGCTTACGTATGTGTGAGAATACGTTTGCCAGTCAGCGTGACTGTATCGTAGCATGTGTGTTTGTGTGTCTCTTTCTGTTTTTGTGTGTGTGTGTGAATCTACAGTAGGAAATGACAGAGCCTCTGGGATGTGAAGTTATAAAGAAATGTTTGCTGTAGCTTGAGCTCCTCTGTGCTGAGTACGGCAACAACAACAACCCCCTCAGCACTGGAAGAAGTGATGTCAGCCTCTCCCTTCCTTTTACACACACAACCAAACAACTAAAACCTTCTTGATCGCTCAAATCAGACACTGGCACAGCAGTCAGTCCTTACAAAACACACACACACACGACTTCCTTCGTTTTACTCTCCAAACCTTTCTCGTATCCTCCACTGAATAGCTACATTCATAGCCATCCACAGTGAAATATAAAACACTATTAATAAAACAGCAAGGGTCTGCTGACTGCCACCTGCCTGTCCCTGCCAAAGTACGCGTAAGCTTGTTCCAGCAACAAGTGCTATCATAGTCAGCCCTAAAGAAGGTGTCATAAAAATTTGTTAGGGTTAAAAATATTCACATGAGGGAAAAAATCCTGGAGTGTAATTAGAATGTGGCTGGGGGGAGGATGGTTGTCTTTGGGCTGGGCAGGATGGCAGAGCAACAAGCATAACAGTATCTCCAGCCAGGTGTGAGAGCATGGCCTGCTGATTTTAAACACCAAGCGTGAAGTGTTGGAGGTGATTGCCAGCTTGTGCATAGGGCAGAGCAGAACAGTGCTACATAGAGAGTGTGAGTATGATAATTAACACAGTACTCTGGTCTACATATCGTATAGTATTTGTTTTTTAAGTGGGTGCTGCAGCAAGAAAGGTCATATACAAAATAAATATACGCTTGCCAAGCTCACATGTAAATTTTCCCATGGATCCCAGAAGATGGATTGTGATTATTTTGGTTACCCTTTGACCTTTTTTCTAATCAAATCAGCCATAATAGGCACTTGTACACGAGAAACACTTGTTTGGTCTTTGAATAATGGCTGAGTCACAAGTTATAACAAAAAATAAAGGTCGCAAATAAAGGTTTCAGAAACATTGCAGGTATAATTAGTTGCACTCTAATATCTGACATGAAATTATTTTTTTTACATCAGATTCATACTCAGCAGTCTGTTTTTATGAGTTTGTTATATTATATATCATAATTTTATTCACTGTATGAGAGTATACTCTAATGTTTTTCAACTGCTGTTAAGTTGCCATTATTTAAATTTAGTTTTCTTAAGCAGCATTAATAAACAGATTGTAAAGGCAAAGACAAGGAGATGTAGAAACACAGTTGTTCTATGCTTGAAAACAAATTTTACTGGATTCTCTGGGTGGAGTGGGGTCAGAGGTCAGTTGGAAAGGTGGAGTCAAAAGATGTGAATTTTTAGCCTCATACAAAAAAAAAACATCAGTTCAAAGACTAAGAGACAGAATGATGACTTTTTCTGCTCTTTAGACAAACTGGCTGTGATATTTTCACACAATGCACTAGGCTCTGTGCCGTCCATCAACTCTTAGCTCTCACTGAGACACATGGGATATTGTTCTGTTTTTTTCAACAGATTACAAATTCTTGTGCATCATAGAGCCTGAGTAGCACTATCCAGCACCTGTAAGTCCACTTGCCTCCCTGCCTGTAACCAGAGGCAAAGACGGGGGCTGCAGAGTTTTCCCAGGCTCAGCCAAGGTGAATATAAAGGCCGCTCTGTTCGCTCTCCCCCAGCATCTCATGCTCGATCTCTTTGAACTGGGCGGCCATGTCAGCAGCTTCCAGCCCCCAGCCGCCACACCACCCTTCATGTGCCCACGGGGAGTGATAGGGTGGGCGCCGACAGATCCACACAACACCAACTACTAATGCATGCACACTTGTACCCAAACCCCACACACATACATGCACGCATTTGGCCGTGCCCCATCTGTCAGGACAGGGCATGACCAAATGCATGGGAGATGCTGCAGGCATGTACACTTAAAACAGGGTGGGAGAAGGGTATGGGCCATTGCTTGTATTTTTGCCTTGAACCTAGGTGCAGTTACACACAGAGGGATTGAACCAAAAGCAACTATTGCAATGACCACAACACAACAAAAAATATCAGGTCAATACAGCATCCCTGTGCTCAGTTGTGTCCCATAATATTAGGGACAGGATAAATGCTATTAGCTGCCCTTTTACTTAAAGATTTAATTAGCTTTATTAGCAGTTAGCCAAACTATTATGTAATGCTTGAAGTTGCTGACAAATGAGCATTCATTTAAAACAGTTTTTGCACTAAAAGATTGTTTGATGCAGTATTGACCAACAAATACATCCCAGAACACCTTTGTTATGCTGTGTAGGCCTTATCAACAAGTTAGTGAGTGGCTTGATCATTTAACAAAGATGTGTAGAGTCTGTCCAGAAGTGTGACTTTTTGTCCAAATAGAAATACAAAGTGGGAAATCTGTCAGTTTGCCAATTTAGTGTAACACATGTAACACTGCTGCAAGATAGCATTTAAGCACTCAATAACTACTTTTTTGGCCACATGGGAGCGTGCTGCAGCCAAAGAACACTGAGAGTGAACTGAGTTATGTAGAAAGTAAAATTGCAGGTTTCAAGTTTAACACTTTGACTGACCCCTTTTACTTTGTCAAATTGTTTTCAAATTGTTGTTTGGTGCAATGCAAATATATGACTATTGCTCACAGCCACTTCTAGTACATTATAGTTCTATTTTTAATGACCTTCAGTGGTATTTCTTGACACCCAGGGCTTTGCAGCTTTTTTTCCTTTGGTCTGTTAAACTGTAATGTTTGGGGTTTATGTGTTAGCTAAGCAGCTAAAGGAAGACATAGAGCTCTCGTGATGCACTCCAAGGTTAAAAATATGCATGTATCATTTCATACCATTATTTTTTTGACCACCCAACAGATGTACAGTTTTCTATTACGACAAAGTGATTACAGGCCCGTTTGACCCCTGCTAGGCAATCTTGGTTCAAACATTTCACATCTGAAAATTAGAATTTTTCTCTACTGAAAGTGATACTGTCATTTCTAATATACTATCCCACAAAAATATGCATAGAAAAAAAAAACATTCATAACACAAGTCAAAATGTGCCCTAGTATCTTTGTCAAGACAAACACTTATACACAGGCAAATACACATCTACACATTCTCTAACCACAAACTAAATACACAAACACACTAATCAGGCATCCTTTCCTCCTTTTCAGGCCACGCAGTGACGGTAAATTGGCCAAGCACACATCAAACTGGCATGGGATCAGACAGTCTACTCCCTCTATCAAAGGTCATCGTGCCATCCATATCTGACTCACCCTTTCGTTTCACAGTGAGCAGAACAGACATGAAAACGCATGCAATTTGGCGAAAATTGCAATGTAGTATAGGTTTCATATAAGGGCGTGGCGAATTGGCTCCATAGTGCCCCCTAACCATTTAGTAAACCCCTTTCTCTTTGTCCAAGCTGCACCAAATTTGGTAGGCTGATGTATCCTCTACAAAAAAAGTCAGTTGGAGCACCCCTCTACAACCTACAGGAAGTCCGCCATTTTAAATTACATGTCCATTTTTGCCCATTTCCAGGGGTCGTACTTTGTTCAACTCGTCCCAGGGGATTCATCCTATCCCCTTGAAACTTGCTCAGTTTTTAGACAAGGCTTTGAGGATGAAAAGTTGATACATAAAGGTTACAGTTTTTACACTCTGTGGGCGTGGCAAGGTGTCAAATCTTTAGGTTTCACCATGAAACAGGAAGTGAGCTGTAACTTAACTGTACATGATCCAATCTGGCCAAAACTTCTTGAGCATGTTAACTGTATGGTCCTGAACAAATTCATATGTAAATATTAAGAAAAAGTGACAGCACCACCTGCTGGCAACAGGAAATGGCATGTTTTGCACTTGCAAGTGTTGCGCACAAAAGAATGAACATATTTACATGAAACTTGGACTGAAATGGACTTAAGACTTTGATGAAGCTCTGTGACAAAAATGGTGAGTTTTCACCAGAGCGCCTGCGTTCTGCGGCGCGGCTAAGTTTGATGTTTCGCCATGAGCACTCAAAGTGTTATAACTTGACGGATCTTTGTCCAATCTGGATCATATTTCAAATGCTTGATAAGATTCTTGAGATGAATACATTGATGTATTAATATCGTACCACAGTCATAGCACCACCTACTGGCCACCCAGATGACATATTTTCACATTTTCATGAATTTCTTTCTGGCGGTGGACCAGATTTACATGAGACTGCTTACAGATGGAGTCAAGACTTTCATGATGCTTGCATGCCAGGTTTGTGATCCTTCGCCGTGAAACAGGAAGCTATTTTTCAGGCGCAAGAGATGCACAAAAACTCACCAAAATTTGCACAGACATCAAGAGTAGTGAGTTCTTTATACCCATGTGACATTTGCTTTAGGGCGTGGCAAAGTGGCTTAATAGCGCCCCCTATAATATTTTAACGGAGCAGCCCCCACAGGCCCTTTGACATAGAATCACCAAATTTGGGTGGCTTATTCAAAATGACAAGACCTATAAAAAAGTCTCTTGATGTCATGAGCTAAGTCAAACAGGAAGTCAGATATTTTCAGTCAAAGTTTGGAATTAGGCCAATTTTCAGGGGTCACATTTGAACTTGCAGCTCCTCTGGGCTTCACCCTATCCACCTGAAACTTGCACAGTTTATAGAAAAGACCTTGAGGACGATAAGTTTGCAAGGGTGTGGGGGGCTTTTGAACGGTGTGAAAGTGGCAGGCCATCAAATTTACATGTTTGGCCAGGAGGCAAAAAATAGCTCTAACTTCTTTGAAAAGAGACCAATCTGCTTCAAAATCAACACATTTGATAAAACTTTCAGCCTGAAAACATGTACATGTCAATTATCAGTCATACTCTAAGCGTTTTCCTCTGGTGAAAGGAAATGTCGAGTTTTCTATGAAAATGGGCTTCTATTAGTGTCTTAAACTTATGTAGTGTCCTATAAATAGATGTTTTTTTCATTTTCACTTAAGATTAATATACAAACAGGTTAACCCCCCTTTATTGTTGAAAAAACACCGTTATTTTTTAATATTTTTCTGTTATTTTTGTTTAATTTCTACAGCTCTCTCCCTATCTGTGTTTCACTGAGCGCCTTTGAATGCATCACCCCTTCCATCTCTAAGAGCTGACCAATCACAGCTCTCACGGCTCTCAAAAATCTCCAGCGGCCATGACAGCTTCCTAGTGTTCAAAAACACACCATAATAAAACTGAGGGACAAACTCTCCACTTCCGCATTGAAGCCAACCAGGAAGTAAAAAAACTTGCAATTCCTTGACTGACCGCTTGAGGCTCCAAAAGGGAGCAAATTCCCATTGGAGCCCATGTTAAAATGACCAACTTTAGAGCAGAA
>JAQMCX010000003.1:3913541-3929026 GCA_029814765.1 Acanthurus leucopareius | reverse complement strand
TGCTGGTGAAAGGAAATATCATGTTTTCTATGAAAATGGGCTTCTATTAGTGTCTTAAACTTATGTAGTGTCCTATAAATAGATACATTTTATTCATTGTCACTTAAGATCAATGTATGAACAGGTTAACTTGCTTTATTTTTGACAAAACACCATTATTTTTATTATTTTTATGTCATCTTTGTTCATTTCCCCAGCTCTCTGCCTATCTGTGGTTCACTGAGCGTCTTTGAATGCGTCACCCTTCCCATCTCCAAGAGCTTTTGTGTGCTGTGATTGGTCAGCTCTCACGGCTCTCACAAATCTCCAGCGGCCATGACAGGTTCCTAGAGTTCAAAAACACGCCATAATAACACCCACAGCCAAAGGCCAAAACTGTTCATATAAATTAACAAACGTGATAAAGCGAGAGAGAGAGAGAGAGAGAGAGGGCGAGAGAGAAAGAGCTGATGAAATCGGCGCGATGCTCGTTTTGTACCGGCACAGTAAGGAATGATTGACAGCCAGCCTGTTCCGTTGCAATAGTTAGGACCTTAACTTGCTTGCTGGTGTTAGAATACACATTATAATAAGAGACACAGCAAGAGACAAAACCTGTAAAAGTAAATACATAAACGGTATACAGTGAGAGAGAGAGAGGGAGAGAGAGAGAAAGCCGACGAGATCGTCAGTCTCCTCGTTGTGTATCAGCGTTGTAAGGAATGATTGACAGGTGGCTTAAATCCTCACGAAAATGGGTACTCATTTTTCAGCCTTGTAAGGACCCATATACTTAAACACAGCCAAGTGTTTTTCCATTCACAGTTTTCGACAAGAGTATGCAAGACAGAGAGGACATGAGTTTGTTGCATAAAACTAATAAAATAAAATTCAACTTGTAGTGGAAAATTAAAAATATATAGAGTATATGGAAACAGAGACAGCAAAGGAGTTTAAGTCTGCTCTTTGTCATTCAAAGAGTTTTTAACTGAGGTGGCTGACATGATTTATATAGTCATGGTTATTAGGTGTTTAGACAAAAAATAATTTTTTGCAATCTGATAAAAATATGTTAAAACTGCTAATGGCTTGCAAAGCTGAAGTGTCAATATTTTGCTGTCGTCATGTGCGCCTGCCAACCTTTACAGATAAGGTGGGCTGTGCTGCCCCCCTTTGTGTCTGTGTGGCAACTGTTGTCTGGCAGACATGATGACTTAAAGCAGTAACTGTAGTTATGTGCTGGTCTGCCTGCATGAGAGAAAGAAGGCACATGCTGCGCTTGGGTTGCAGTGTGTGAGCTGAGCAGCAGTGGTGGAGCGTGTCTCGGGCGAGTTGGCGCCGGCTCCAACGGGCGCCGGGTTGCAAGGGCCCGTTCAACGACACTTGCACCTTTAATTCTGTTTGTTGTAGCAACAAAGTTGCAATACACAAGTCATGCCTTCCGGAGGGAAGCTGGTGAGTGTGTGTTTCTGTCAGTGTTTGTTGTGGCAGAAGCAGATGTTTTGATGAATTTTCAAATTTAGTGATGTTAAACTTGTGTGTTTGTTTATCTGAACATGCAAACTGTCCATGGGAAAAGTCAGAGCTACAGTCAGAAAGAGCAAAGTTAAAGCAAGATAAATACACATTGGTATTAACAAAATATAAAAACTCTCTTCTCTTTTTCTATGATGAGTTCAGGTCAGTACAGCCAAGAATGCCACTTGGCTCAAACTCTCAGGAAGGACCCTTTTAGGGATCCTGGCTCTCCATCAGGTCACACACTCTTCCTTTTCCAGAGGGCTCTGCGCACACATAAATCAAACATACTCCCAGCGCTCCCCCATTATTTGTGACATCTATCTGGATGGGCAGGCACGTTGTAGAGGATGTGGTCGCTTACCAAGCCCCACCAGGCCAGAATCCCAGGCCAGGGGAGAGGGGTGGAGGCTAGGATACAAATAAAATCTCTGGCCGGCATGATAATATTCCCCGTGTTGTTTTTTTCCACTCTCAAATGAAAGTTTTAAACCTTGCTGGGAAGATATAGGAAGTTACAGAAAGTTTAAGCATTATAAGTCCAAGTTTCCTGGAAGTTACAGGATGCTGCAATAGTTTGTTGTAAAGTTTTAAGCTCAAATTTCCTGGATGTAAAACAAGGGTATGAGTACATCCATGTGAACCTATACACTCACACAAACACTGATTCATACAACATGTTGAGCATCTGACTCAAGATTATGGAAATGGAGAGTGAAGTACTGCAACTCCTTTAAATCCAAGTAATCTCCAGGAAGACTGTGGATGTGTATTTATGTGTGCATGATTGGAGTTGGCGAAGGACCCAGGCTGTTGGAGGGATGTTTAATTAGGTTAAGGAGGTTCAGCAGGGAAGACAGCCAACTGGCCCCTGCACACCCTTGTCCTCAACGTACATATACACTTGTAGATACTCTACTTCTTGAGTGTATCTGGCTCCTCGGCTGAGCACAGTGTTCAGTACATAAAAGTTGCCACCTGCTGCTGTCGTCATACGTCATTACTAGGTCATAATGCACGGCACAAATGACAGTAACTAATAACCTTTCATTTATTTATTTATGCTTGACAAGTCACACTATTGGTCTTTATTTTCCTGTTGAACATATAAATTAATTCAGCCTGTATTGTCAGATTAATGTACTTTCCCTCCTCATCATAATAACGGTCAGCACACACAACCTTTGCACCTCTCAAGCTGTTGGTGGTGAAAAAAAGCATTCAAATCTTTTGCTTTAGTAAAAGTAGCATTATCAGACGGTAGAATACTCCATTACAAGTAAACATGTTGTAATAAATATGTTATTCAATTACAAGAACATAAGTATTAACAGCAAAATGTACTTGAAGTATTGAACACTGAAGACATCATAATGCTAATAAATGTCCATGTGAGTGTTTAACTATTACTGGATGATTGAATTATGTGAAATTACCATATCACTATTGCAGCTGGTTGAAGCGGAGCTGATTTGAATCAATCTAATAAGTTTTGGCTAGTTGAATACATTTTATGTACAAAAATAAACAATTAATTTATGTTAAAAAAACATACATTTTCCCTTCCCTGTAGTGATGTTAAAGTAAAAAAGAAAGAACTAAAATATTTGAAAACATTTAAGATAAAGTTTAAAACTCATCTTTGTATGTACAATCCAAGTCTGCGACATCTAGCACTAGTTGTCTCTCATTACTGCCCCTTGAGGCTGGAGGAGTAGAGCTGCTGTTGTGATGGGTCTTTTTTACCCATCAGCCAGAAGCCAAATCACTGAGCCCAGTCCACACACAAAAGTGAACATGGATCATTACACAAGCAGTGTTTTGAGACAGTCTTTTTACACTGCAAAGCTATCTGAAGCTAATGAGGAATCCTAACACAAAAGCTAGCAAGCCTGTAACTAGGGTTGCCAACTCCTTGAAAAATAAATAAGGGACACCTCGTTGGCAGGGCCGACCAACCCCTACCGGCATGGTGATATATTTTTGCCTTTTTTTCTGTGTGTGAAACGATTTTCTAAACATTTGACTTAAACCTGAATTTAATTAGATGCATGTTTGTGAGTGATACAAATAAACATGGAAAACAAATAATTTAGCAATTTATTTTGTAGTGCACAATAACAAAATCAACAGAATAAAATACATATTTTTCTTAAAATATATTTTTCTTTAACAGAACTCTGCTTAACTTAAAACAGTGCCAAGTATCAAGTACCTGTATTTTTTTCGCAAGCGACAGTAGCTGGACCAATGAGATTAGTCGGATTCTGTGTCGATTCTGTGTCATACTGGTTTGTCAGGGTGCTGTTAGCTCATTGGTCACAGAGAGGGGAGGCGGGAGATAAATTTGCCATAACATCGAATACAAAGCGCCCCATAATTCCTTAATTCCATTGACATTTTACAGACTACTGTTGATTCTCACGATAATACGGGAGGAAGTGCGTCCCATTTCAGCTCAATACGGAACCCGTACTTTTGTTTCCAAATACTGTAACTAAGTGCCCTCACCTGTGTAGTGTGTTATATGTGAAATGTAAATATGTTTCTGTTTTATGAGAGAGGGTTCAAATGTTTGTTTCCCCACTTTATTGTGACCAGTGAATGGAAACAGTTGTTCTATGTCGCTTTCCATGTCAATTTTGACTCTGACTGCATCACTTTATAAATCCAAAAAAGAGGGTAATTTTCAAAGCAAGTCCAAAAGACTTTGCCCTCAAGAGTTGAGAATCAATTGTCCACTGGTTATCACTGACACTATGTCAGAGATCATTTGCATTAAGCTGAACTTGTCTAAACTCTCTCCTGTAGTGCTGCTGAGCACATTTTAATCATCTACAACTTAACAGGCGGCACGCAAGCAACAACATCAGATCTTAGTCACAATAAATAGCCTCCTATCACTGTCCAAGCTTTTGAGTCATTATGTGTGAACGCCATGTAACACAATAATTACCCTCCCACGCACACAATGCTATCATGACCAGCTGCTGCTAAGGATGATGGTTATGAAGTGTGACAGACACTCACAGGTTGCTTTGCGAAAGTGGAGGTAAAAAAAAACTTGAAATGGCTCAAGTGGGAATTCTTCCCCAGATGACCCCTGAAATCCACACACTTCCCATGACGAGTAGACATGGAATTGGTTTCTTAAGAACAAAGCTTAATCACACATCTTCCTCAAAACAAATTCACCCTCCCTTCCCATAGGTCATATCCAATACACACACACACACACACACACGCACACACACATCTCCCCTTCTGACAAGACACACCTTTGACCTTAAAGTTTGCCAGGCAAAATGACATCACTTCCTTTTGGCAACTTGACAGGCGCTTCATCAGTGAAGTTGCTCCAGGCTTGAGAGCACTGGAAGGGAAAAAAACAATAATGATAATAATTATACCTTCACACGTAATGAGCAGAGCCTACAGGCCACAATACATAACAGCTGGGCCTGAGAGCTGTCAGACAGCTAGTGAGTGAACTCAGTGCTAACCAAAGACAGATGTGAATTATAGCTTGTGACACATAGCTGTGTGGTTAGTAACGGGCTGGGGGCGGGCTTGGATCTAAAGATCTTAATATACTGTTTCAGGGTGCGTTTCAAAACACTGAAATGCTGCATTGGAATTTAAGGTTGTGGGTCTGCATCTCAACAGCCATTGCTATATGTTATATCTATGTTTGTTTGGTTCATTTTTGTGGAAATTTTAATGTACATTTATGCTCCCACAAACCTTTTGACGCAAAGTGCTCTTGTGAGAAGCAATTAACTAGGTGTTTCTGGCCTTAATGGGCAAATAAAGGCTTCATTATAGCCACTGGTGGTTTGTATTAAAGACAAGTCAATTTATCATTTATCAAATAAAGGCATTGCTGATAAATGTGATATTTAATTTAAATGATTGTATTGATTTACAGTCTTTTTGCACTGGTTTATTAATGTGTGTGTATGTGTGCGTGTTAGTGCGCGCATGTGTGTGTGTGTGTGTGTGTGTGTGTGTGTGCATGTGTGTTTGTGTGTGCGCATGCATGTACACGATTGGATAATATGGGACGCAACTGATGCTGCAGGCCAGATCAGGGCAGAGATATGAAAACAGACCTTGTCACAACACCTACACACTCACACTTACGATGCCTTCAGGTTCTGTTTATTCACAAGTCTCTCCTTTGTTACACACTTTGGGTAAATCTCTCTTGTTCTTACACACCATGTCACTTTTCATTTCCAAACATTTTATCCTATCCCAATATGTTTTAAGCACACTCTTATCCATCCTCATCCTGCAGACACACCCTGATTTTTTCCTCTCCATGAGAAGGAAACAGGTCAGCAGGCTGTATGTTCAAATCATAACAAATCAATGCTATTGTACAACTGAAGACATGATGACCCACATATTTCACAGACAGACAAAATGTGTCCCAAGTGGAATGTGTTGGCTGATGTGGCCCTTACTGTATAGCAAATACTAACTTCAGATCTAATGATTCTGCACGGGTTGTTCTGACATAACGGAAGCAAAACATAACAAAATGTGCAGCACATGTATACTGATGGACAGCTGTTAGTACATTGTGCTCTGTCCTTTCACATTTTACACAATCCACACATGTCACAAAAACATTTTTGGGTTTGAGACGAACGAAGTTTAGAAAATTTCTTATCAAAACAGGATGCAGGTTTTTGGTAGGTGGACTTAAAACTTCTGTCGTGCTTGCAGATTTAGCACGCATTAAATTATGATTCAAAGATCCATCCTAACAGCTTAGCATGTGCTATGCTGAAATACAGTTTCAGTGCAGTATGCTCTATGCTAACCTTTTGCACACACTGCACGGACAGACAGTAGACTGCATGATAATACTTAGCAGATCCTATGTTGAGAGAGAACAGACACCAAGCTAAAACCTTTGTCTATGATACATTTGACATACAGAAGACAGTGCTAACATTTTAAAAACACAGCACTGAGATACAACAGACTCCATGCAAACACTGTAGCATACATCATATGCTGTGACACTGGGCTAAATGCTAACACTATGTTGACTGGCTGTGTTCTCTGATGAAGAGTCCACCAACATCGGCCAGAACTGTGATGATATGAGTTCATACTGGGAGGAAATTCACTATCTTGAAGAGAGGTGCCCAGAGAAAAACCTATTGCTCAACATTAGCAAAAGCAGACAAACAACTCTGTCTATATCAGTGGAACTGAGGTTGAGCAGGTGAACAGTTTACGGTTCCTGGCAATCAGCATCACAGACAGCTTGTCATGGACATCCTTCAACTCCACAAAGTTAAAAAGAAAAGAAAATCTAGAAACATTTTTATTTGTTTGGGAAACTTAAGAAAGCAAAATTTCTATGCCACGTTCTGTCAACTTTTACAGGGGAATTATATAAGGCATTCTGACTCCAAACATCACAGCCAAGGACAGGAGTTCTGTGCTTAAAACTGTGGTTAAGTGTGATTAAGACCGCCCAGAACATTATTTGTACCTACTTAATGAGCATTAGTGATGTGAGGTGTCTGCACAGAGCCCAAAGGATATTTAAAGGAATTACCAACCCAGCCACAACTGCTGCCATCTGGCATTTGATACAAAAGCATCTGGTGTCGTACCAACAAAGGACAGGGCCCGCTGTGAGACTTCATAACTCATCATCTGCGAGGAAGTACAAAAAATTATTTTACACACTTTACTAATCCATTTATAAAATTTTCTGTTTTTCATAAAGAGATAAAGGTACAACAAACTACTTTTTGATACATAAAACTGTTAAACAAGATAATAACTTAATCGTATATCTTTTATCACTTTAGTAAACCTTTGTAACTTTATTTAGTGATAGGGTTAA
Source organism: Acanthurus leucopareius (assembly GCA_029814765.1). Taxonomy (NCBI): domain Eukaryota; kingdom Metazoa; phylum Chordata; class Actinopteri; order Acanthuriformes; family Acanthuridae; genus Acanthurus; species Acanthurus leucopareius. Next base: position 3,921,654 of record JAQMCX010000003.1, on the reverse strand, counting down.
ATTAAAATAACAATTTTGTTTTAGCACTCTCTTTTTATATTTTATGCATTACAATTAATCGAATACAATTAGATATAATGTTGTATATTAACAACTTCCATATAATCACTATTGATTAACGTTCAGAGGTAAATTATTTTTTAACTTTGACATCATTATCACATTATTCTTGCATGTACACAAAAAGTAGGCATCTTGAGAGAAGGCTGGTTTACACCTGGGGCCAAGTGACAAGACAGAAATCAACTTTGTCTTTTTCATCCACATTTGTATTTGACTATTGAAACTGGAGTATGAGTGTGTTGAAATATGATTTGCATCATGTCATATCCATCCATCTTTCCATTCATGCATACATAATACCGAACATATCTTCCCCCAACATTCCTCTACAACTGTGCATTAATGAGCAGCACAGATGAAAGAAATGGATGGAAGCCGACCTCTGAATGTTTAACTTTCATACATGCACAACCAATCAAATGATACACTCCAAAAGGCACACTTTCATGAAACACATAAAAAGAATATGTTTTGGCATTGCAGCAGTTCCCTCTAGCTAATAGTGCTGGCTTGTGTATAATGCAACTGAATATGTCAGAGATAAGAACACACAGAGAGAATAGTTTAGAAGTGGAAGAAGCAAAGCCAGACAAACTGTTTTCATTCAAACTGTAGACACAGCCAGTCAAATTCAAACATTCTCATCTGCATCAGAAAAAAAAAAGACCAGCAAATTGGTTCAAACAGTGGACAACAATGACCCCTAGTGGCAAAACAGCAAAGTGTCACATAAAGTTAATCATTTCTTTCACCACACTGACTCCTGATCTAATCATGTGTATGAAAATTAATTTCTGCATTCTTTAGTCCCTGGGGTGGTGTTTACAATACTTAACCACGGGCAATAATTTTGAGCCTTGTCGCAAAACCTAACCCTTTAAAGCCAGATTAGAACTCAGACTTGCTATAAGTTTTGATCTTTAACCTTCATTTGAATCAAATGAAAAATCATGAAAATAATGTATATTGTGTTTTTTTTCTCCAAATATGTTTAAATTTTTTGCCCTGTTTTTGCACGTTCATATAACCCTTCCCTGTCCAGTGATATTTGGTGTGTGCTTTCTGTGGTATTACGTTAACAAACCCTTTTCCTTAAGGGGTATTTGTAAGAGAGTCATTACAAGTGTAAAACTGTAGCGTTGATGGCACAAGTTAGACAGCACAAGCTAGACAGCACAAGCATTCCGCTGTAATACGATTCCTGGTATTTGCACAATATATGAGACCTTCGTCCAAAAATACCAAAATATTGCTCCAGGTGAGGCTCGAACTCACAACCTCGGCATTGCTCTACAGTGTACTGTCATATAAGTACCGCGCGCTAACCGATTGCGCCACTGGAGCTCACTCTCCTTGCGCTGCAGTTGAGTTTATAAACTAGCTGCACGGAACCCACTTAATTCTGTTGTTTTTAGCTGTTAACGGTTGTTTGTCTGTTACAAAAGCACTACAGAAACGTTTATTTAACGTTTATTGATGTCAAAGTTCAAAAAGACGAAACTCCAAATACCATATTAATATTAATACCACATTTGCCGTTAATTTGTTACGGGAGGCGCTACTAAAACGTGTCAGCAGGTTTTTCGAGCAAACACTTGCTCTTGAAAGCTTGGAACAATGCCGTAACAGACTTAAAGGTTTGAGTAATGTCTGTTTATGTCTTCCCAGCGTCTTTCCATTGGACCGCGCTGCTTTCAGACTGTAAGAGAAAGTAAGTTACATCAGTGATGTCACGATTGTAAGCGCTCCGAGACCGGAAACGCAAATGTTAGTCCACCCCCACATTTATAAAAGACCTAATACGTTGTTGACAGGTGTAGCCAACACACTGGAACAAAAAAAGAGTTTTTCTACGTTATCAAAGAAACAACTCCATGTATGCATTAACATGAAACATTGTATGAGAAAGCTGTAATTAAAAAATGTCGTAGACAGCATTTTACAAAGGTAATAACGTTTCTCCTATAATGAAACAACTCACAAAACAGTGATTTTAAAAAAAGAGCATTGGTAGTTTCTCTGTGTTCAACAAAGTAGTTACCTATATTCCTTACTTTAAAATTCTGTTAAAATTTGTCCCTCCTTCATAAACTTGCATGAAATGGCGACATGGCCTACAATGAAACTGTGTTCAAAACCAAGATTATTGTAGCTAGCTGTGCGTCCGTGTCTGTAAAATTATGTATATGTAAACCATCGCTTCAGTTGTATGAAGGATAAAAAATTCCAAATCACTATAAAATTTGAGTAAAATTTGATAGTCAATTTGACAGATATGGTCTGGGCTTTTTCTGTCTCAAATCATTTCATCACATCTGCATAAGTCAGCTTAGTTTTGATGGCCCCTTGACACATTTCGCCCCGTCTTTGCCTCTCTTCATTTATGTCATTACATTTTAAATACACTTCATCTTCCACATCCCATCCAATTTTTCCTGATCACACCTTTTGATTTTAGCTCATTCCAACTTTATCACATCTCATAACCTTTAATCTCTCTTCACTCTCCTGCATCTCAATGCATCTCCTCAATTGACTTCATTATATCTGAAGTCCATCTTATCATAGATACACAATCAACACCTCAACTCTTGCAGTAACATCTGGCCTCACCTCAAGCTTCATCTCATCTCACTTCATCACACACCAGCTCACTTTGTCCAATTATATCTTGCATTAAATCTATTTTATCTTATCTCATCTGATATTGTATAGTTAGTGAGTACAAAACTCAGCTGCCAGCCTTTTAAAAAGAATCTTGAGTAATGTGAAAAGTGTCCACATGATTTTAGATCTTTCTTTTTCATTATGATTATATCTCAACAAGTGACATCTTTTTTTGTCCCATATAATCTTTGTTAATGTTGGTTCATTCAGATCAAATTTGGGTCTTTTTAATTTACCATAACAGAGCAAAAGTGCAGCAAAAGGTTCCCTTTGCTTTTGCAGAGAGATAAAATGCTAATTTCCCTAACTTAATGTTCTTTGATAACAATTCATTATGCAACAATTCAAAATAGACACAGTGAATCAGACTGGTTCACCAGTGTGAACAGTCCGACCTTTGTTAGCTCGATAACTTTATGGCCATTGACTCCTGTTCAGAGTTGCAGCCCCCCCTTACTAGCTCTAAAGGTGTATTTGCTACTATCACTGGACTCTGGTCGAAAGGTCCAGCATTTTATCTAACAGTTTTATTATACTACACACAAAACAAACACACAGGACCCAGCACTGGCATCATGTCAGGACTAACATCTGCTCACCCAAACCCCTTATGGGTACATATGCTGTATATGTGAAAGTGCTTGTAGAGTTCTACTGATGGTCATTTTGGGGTTTTTTGTTTGTTTGTTTGTTTTTGGTTTTTGGTTTATTAGATTCTTCCCCCTTGTTTCTGCTTTGGGCTTTTATAATTCAGCCAACTATAGCAAGGTTTTGCATGGTTGATATATGTACTCATAAATCACCTCAATTATTCAATGTAATCATGCAAAGCTTTATAATTTCCAAAGTGAAATCATTTCCACACAGTACATTAAATGTTAGAACATCAAAAAATATTAATATAAAATACTAGTTTAAACTGAACTTTTTTGTTGGTAGGCGACCAGCAGTCTCCCCATCCTTTGGTCTTGTTACAATTTTAGTATTACTAGAGACAGACAATTTGAGATTGTATTTAATCATCAAATTATTATGTTTCGCAATCCTTAATTGATAAGGGGAAGAGGGGAGGTGTTGGGGTACCAAAAGCCCCTAACCCCTAAGCTTAAGCACTTCAGCAATTTTTATAAGGTTTCATTGAACTCGTTACTACAGATGAAACAGTCAGCTGCTTAATAACCCAAATAAAGAGTCTTTTTTTAAATTAATAATATTATTATTATTAATAATAATAATAAATTTTATTTGGCAGCACCTTTAACAGCACTCAAGGACACTTTAAGAAGATTAAAAAAACACAAATAAAAATAAATAAAAACAATTATTATTATTATTATTATTATTATTATATTATTATTATTATTATTACAGAACCAATTTTGAATTTTTATAATTAAATATTAATCAAACAAGAAATGTATAATTATCTTATGTCACCATTACATTTTTTTGGATGAAGTGCGTTATGACAAGACATTAAAAAATTTGTACAATAGGCAGGTTCATTTATTTAACATTCGGACAGTGTTTTACAGGGGCAAAGAAATACATAAAAAATGAGACTTTTAAAAAATGAGAATTTTTAAAATTACATTTAAAAGAATAAAAGACATGAGAAACCATTTTTTTAAGAAAATGCATTTAAAATACAATACAGACCTACAAAAACTTTGCAACTGAAACACTGGACTTACAAATATGAAGAATGAAGTTGTGTTACATTGTTTTCAAATTAATAAGTAACATTAATAACCCTTTGAATACAACCATGCAAATGCCTAAATCATATAAAGACTGCTAGTAGGTAGGCAACAAAAATCCACATTGTTTTAAAAACCATTTTTGTAAAGTTTTCAGAACAATGTAGATGTGTAAGTGTAGACTTTTGGCAGCTTCTCCGACACACCCACCTGCTGTGGTTCACAGATAACCTCCAAACTTACCCTTAAATAGTTGTGCACTTAGTGTATTGTTAAAAAGAAACTATTCACACAGCCACAGTGTCTCACAAATCAATGGTAAAATCAATACTTATATTAGCCCTACATACACACCCTCTCTTTTTTCCTTATGTGGTCCAGGCTTCCTGGGTCTGTCCTTTGGCTCACGACCTCAGCCTGTGAAAGAGACAACACTGTCCCACTCTGATAACATGAAGCCGCTTAATGTTTAGCCCAGGATCCACACATACACATACACACACAAACACACACACAGACACACACACAGACACACACACACACACAGGGAAGCAAAGGGATTACAAAGGTGCAGAGACCCATATGCTGCTCAGGGATGGACACGACAAAACTAAGTGCAAGAAGGACGCAAGGTAGCAATGAAAAAGGTGAGTATTATTATTGTTAATTATTCATAATTTCTTATGTTCAATTACTGTAGGAAACCACACTTTGAGGCTATATAAAACACAAATCCTGGCTGAAGTCAATAAGTCAGTACAGGGATGGAGTTGAATTCAGAGCTCCTGTGACCAATGTTGCCTCTGCTTTATTTTTAAGATAAATATCTTGATGACACTGATGGTCATAAGTTGATTTGGTGTTGCTAAATATTTTTTTTTTAAGTTCAGAGTGAGAACCTGTTGACTGAAAGATTTTCCAAGCCTGTAACTTGCTAAGCTACACTGTTAGCCCTTTAATCCACTTTACAGACAGCTGCACCGTGCTGTGCATCCTGTGGAGGAGGAGCATAACAGAACTATATGTGCACCCAAGATATTATAATGTGGGGATGAATATAGAAAAAATAGGCTTCTTTTACAAAATAAATAATATTACCAGCAAAAATGTTAAAAATGTATTACTGTATTTATCCTTTCCTTGCTTGGTTAAAGACTGGGTAAAACAACCTTTGAAATATCTGATTTATATGATATTACCCAATTAAAGGAAAAAACGAAAGATTAATTGTTTATATTGGAGAATGATTGAGAATGAGAATGATTAAGAATGTTGATCATATAACTACTATAAAAAAATCACAAAAATAATCCTTTTTATTCAAAGGTCAAAACTTTTCTTAACCAAAATGCATCAGATATTTGATGTTGTTGCAGTCATGATCTGCTCTCTTACTAGCTCTCTTATTTCCTGGATTTTATAAGTATGCTTATCATTTTTGGTTGGTGTGAGGAACAGCTAAAATTCCAATGTAAATAAACCTTTGGTCCAACCTCTAAAATTCAAAGGACAGGATTACAAGCTGCAGTCACTCTCAAAAAAGTTAACAGTATTTTTTGTGATACACTTTTAATAGTCTAGAAGTGGAAGATAATCAAAATAGACAGCAACTAGTGTAAAACTATGTCCATCTATTAATGTTCTAAACTGAGTAACATTACATTACATTGGTATTTTACAAAAGTAATACAGAGCAATATTATTTGTATTATGATCAGTGGAGAAACATGATAACTTTTTCATGTCCCATCACATTTGTCTGTGACAGGGACCTGTGTTGATGAAGCCCTATCAGAGCCATATGGGAGCGTCTCAGGTTGTCCTCTCCCTTCCGTGGTTCGTCTCTATGTGTATGCACTGCATGGCTGCGTCTGTGAGGTGGTCTTCACCGCTGTGTGGGACTGGTGCAGCACCCAGGACAGGCGTCTAGCAGGTCATAGCAGCCTGTGGGCGTTGCCTATGTATGCCACTGCAATCTATCTCATGGAGAGCCTGAGAGCCCAGCTTCTGGCTCAGCATCACCCACTTCCAGTGCGTCTGATGTCCTACACCCTGTTCATCTACCTCTGGGAGTTCAGCTGGGGAGCAGGGCTGAGGCTTTTGGGGGCCTGTCCCTGGGACTACTCAGGTTTTAGGTACAACCTGGAAGGATTAGTGACTCTGGAGTATGCACTGCCCTGGACTGTGGCAGCATTTATAGCAGAGCAGCATGTGATCAGGAACACATTGAGGATAAGACTGCACTAAACGGACATCAGCCAGGAATCATGTACTTCCAAAAGCAACTACAAGGCACTTATGGACACTGTTTCGTTAGGACAACTCCACAATTACGAGTTTTTGACATTTTGATTTTAGAAAGTTGGTGCACATGCTGTAGCTCTCTAAACTGTGACATTTAATGAAATGACTTTGCTCAGCCCAATATGCAAAGGCTTTTTCTCACAGGGTGGCTGTAGTTTTGTATTTTATGTCTGAAAAACTGGAAAACTGGATTGGTTTGATGGTCTACTCTAACTGTCTGACAGTTTTACACGTTTGGAAATGAGTTCCTTTGCTTAATTGCCATGAGTTTAAAAAAAGATCAATAAGTACTCAAATAAGTCTGGTAGAGGGAGACAGTTAGCTTAGATCAGCTATTAGTCACATGGTGTGCCCCCCCCCCTCCCCCCCCCAATTTCCTAGCATCATATAAATTAATAAATCCAAATGTATTAGGAGACTAACCCTTCACACAGTTTATGCAATCTATGCAATTCTACTATAAGATAGTGTGTGTGGAGTTTCACTTTAAAAGTGCACTATGTAACTTTTTACTTATTATTTTGGCTCTGTAGTCTTTCTGGAAATGTGACCTCTTTGCTGTTTTGTAATGCTCAAATTAACATAAAAAATTGTAAACATATGGATTTAAAGTACATCTTTAGTCATTAGCTCTTGGAAACTGCCATTCCTTGTATCAAAATGTCTGTCTGGTTTGTTTATAGGCCTGTAAGTTGTTGCAGAGTACACCTTTAAGAGGACTTTCAGTCATCTAAGAATTCAGAGCTGTTTTGTGGAAGAAGCATTTAAGTTTGAAAACCTAAACTGAAAAAAAACAAAACAAGAGGCTCCTTTGGGCTACTGGATGAACAGCTTGTTAACGGCATGATTGTCATCAGTTTAATACAGAAAATGCCAGAAAAAAATGTCGGCGTTCTATATTTCTGCAAACCACAGGTATGCACAACATCAACATTTTATTCAGGTACCTGTGCTGCAAAATTTAAGCTGTGACAATCCTGTGTTTAAGGTCTGGTTGGGTTTAGGCACAAAAATCACTTGGTTAATTCAATTCAATTCAATTTTATTTATATAGCGTCAAATCACAACAAAGTTGTCTCAAGACAGTTTACATACAGAGCATGTCAAGACCACAATCTATAAATACATTTATATTTTGAATTTATAGGAACCCAACAATTGAAAACAATTCCCACATGAGCAAGCACTTGGCAACAGTGGTGACGAAAAACTTCCTTTTAACAGGCAGAAACCTCGGACAGATCCAGACTCAGAGGTTGGCAGGATCTGACGGCACCGGTTGGGTTGACAGAGAGAATGGGGGGGCAAGAGTGGGAGGGGAAAGAGATAGATAGAAAAGGGGGAGAGAGCAAGGCCAAAAGCTAAGATAAATCTATATG
>JAQMCX010000003.1:3881440-3901950 GCA_029814765.1 Acanthurus leucopareius | reverse complement strand
GAGGAATCGTTTCCTTAAATTTAGTTACAGCACTTTCAGATAGGCATCTAGCATAATAATTTTTGACGACTGGTATGAAATCCATTAACAAGAATCCAAATGTTATAAAGAAATAGTCCGATAACACAGGATTCTGTGGATATACTGTTGGGTGTTCAATTTCAATGCCATAAGTCAGAACAAGGTCAAGGTAGAGTTTGGAAACATAGTTTTTGCCAAAAAGAATGCTGTTGGTCACATACAATTATATAGTGTAGTGAAATTATTCCTCTACATTTAGCCAATCCATTTAGGAGCAGTGGGCAGACACAGTGTACTGCCTGATGACCAAATCTAGCTCTAAATCAGTGCAATGGCCAACCACTGACACTCTGTGCTGCCAAGACATCATTGCCCAGATGGTGTTGCCGCAGACAGGGCTGGAAGATGTCATGACAGTCATCAAAATTACTAAAATTACCTGATTCTGTCAGTTGAAACTCTTGACCTGAAAGTTACTTTGAACACTGATCCCTTTCTTGGCAACCATCTCAACTAGCTGTCACACCACCATCCCCTCCTGTAAATGAGAAAAGTCAGTATATTTCCATAAAGCTGATGTGAAGAAGGTCACAGTGATATGTGATGTAGAAATTGTAATAGTATACATAAAAAATTTACAAATTATTCGTACCTCTAGTTTGCAGAAACGTACAACACCAAAATTTTATCCTGCCAACTGGGCATGTAAATGCAGTTTAGAATGAACGAAAACTGTCCATGATAAAAACAATGTCAGGCACCTAAACGTAATCTATGTGTTTTGGCACTGAAGTTTCCCTCCATCAAGCAACCTTTAATTATCCTCAATTGCTGTATCCATTAATGGAAGACAGTTTCACATTTCAGTGGAAAAAATTACGTCTAATGCATGCCCAGTGGGTTTCTTTAAAACAAACTCACAGAATTATATGGTGTTTAATCATAAGAATTTGACTAGCTGAACTTGGTAAACAACACATTGATCTTATTTAACAACATGATTATCTTTAACCCTTGTTGAAACTTGTTTGTAACATCCTCTCAGTATGATTATTTAAACAGAACTGAGACTGTAGTGTGTAGTATGTTGTGTTCTCAGGAGGTTCATAAGAGTGATATTGATTTTCCTTTAATCTTCTACTTTAACGCAACACTTCACATCGTATAATAGTTTACAGGCAGTTGAATTAAGAGGTCTTTTTTAAAAGTTCTTATGTCAAAATGAATGAGGTGTAGTAACTGAAAAGTGCAACTCAAAAACTGTGTTAAGAAAAATTATCACACCAACTCACCATTTTATCTTAGTAATTTATTTATTTGTCCTTTCTCAAAAGCAGAGATATGATAAATGGACTGCACTATAGCACTTTTCAACCTTGATGACAAAGTGTTTTACAATAGGCCTCTCGTTTCGACCCTAGGCACACACACACACAGAGTCTTCCATTAAGACACTTTACTAGTGGACGGGAAGAGCCAGGGATTAAAGCACCCTACAGTTTGTGGTCACCTTACTCTGCCTTTTGAGCCATGTATGTGGTGATAAATTACATTCAATTAACATGTGTAATAATAGCAAAGTGCTATGTTAAGTTTTATATTCAAAAGCTTCCTGTGATCATAAATAGGTCAAAATATGAATGCATAACAGAAGCCTTTGAATTAAACAAGTTAATGATTTATTACAACAACACAATGAATGTGATAACAGACAATCTACAGTATGTTCTTGTTAGCAGCTGAACAGAATACAGTATCCTATTCTGAGAATTGAAAACATCTTTATTTTTTCATTTAAAAAAACACGCAAATACTTTCACTGCTTTAATTTATTCTCTAGACATGATATCTTCAATATCGGTCTGACCTGGAAAAAGAGATGCATCCATTTTTACTCTTCCTGAGGTTTCTTTCTTTTTTTCCTTGTTAAAGAGTTTTGTTTAATTAAAATAGGGATTTATATAAAAAGAGTGTCATGTAATAAAATCAAATTGAATCAAATTTGTGAATTTTGCAGCATAATAAAATTAACTTGGCTTGACTTAACAAAAACATAGCAGCATAAGAGCTTTGTCTGTATGATCTAAAATAGGAAAATTTATAAATTAAATCTACAACTAACTGGTTAAATAAACAGGTTCAAAATACTGTACAAGTTCTCACTAGCTCAATATTTATAATTATTTATTTCAAATATACTCAATACTCAATTCTTAACATTGACACAAATTATGCTTCTAATCTCAGGATTTTACAGAGTTTGTTTTAATTTCTAGATAAAATATTTTATTATATTTAATATTAAGACACAGCTACCTCAAAAGTAACATTTCAGCCACATGTAGAGACTTGATTTTAGATCTCACACCTTACTACCTAGCATTTTTCACTTTTTATGTTGGACTTTTTTTAACTTATTACAAGCAATCTTTTTTTAATGTGGTATTTAACAAATGTATTAAAACAAAAAATAGGTCAAAAGACATAAACATCCATGAAGACACATCTGATAACATGATATTACCTCTGTCTCAAAATGAGACATGTCAATTGGAAGGCCACTGCCCAGAAATGACCACAGTTTGTCCAGCCAGAATTTAAAGCATAAGGGTAACATCACATTCACTGTGTTCATCTGCGATCGAGGCTCTCAGAAGACTTATCTGTTCATCCAAAGACAATTGTTACATCAGTTAAAAATTGACCTGTTGATTAAATTTAAGATGCACATACATTATATCATATATATAATATATTTTGCATTGAAAAATGGAAACAGTAACTTAATCAATTAATAACTTTGGAGAAATAAATACACAGAAACTTTTTAACTTATGTGGACACGTTGATTGGAAAAAAGGAGTAAATAATTCCTAATACTACTACTAACAAAAATCGAGATTCTTAACATTACTTTTCCTTATTGTAATAAAACATGAATATTAAATTTTACTATATAAATGCTGACATATTACCCAATGTGATCAGTAGATGGCAGTATTATAGCATGATAAAAATGCAATAGAAAATCCATTCCATTGGGACTTCTACCTTCCCACCACCAGCCCTTTGTAGGTAATAATAATCATTACACAAATATAACAAAGATGAATTAAAAAAAGAGTTTTAGAACTGATATATTAACCTGAGTTTTCAGGATAGATTGGAAATAATGTACCTCCTACAATCCCATATAGAAACCCTGACATCCCACACATTACTAGATCCTCCACAGAGAAACAAGCAGCAGTGGATCAGATGATGCCATGTATATTACATCCACTCCCTGTATTTGTAGGTTCCCGTCTTAAAGACTTGGTACATTTTTATTCTATTTTATTTTTCAACATTTAACAGTAATAAAATGTTTTCAGATTCGTGGGGGTCACTCGTATTTTTCAAGACATCTACCAGACTCTCAAAGCCTCAACTGAGGGTAAGCTGATTCTGGAGAGCCTTGATGAGGATGGTACAGGCTCAATCAAGCAGAGATGTTGTATTGTCCAGATTTTGGTGTCCCATCTTGTGGAGAAATGAGGAGTGAAGTACTTGAAGGTTTTGCTTTTGTACAGGAATGTGAACACAAAGGGAGTAGACAAAATGCATGTTCCAGTTAAAGTCACATGAGAGTTACAGACTGACCCCTGTGCCACTTACTGTATTGGCAGTATTAAAAGGTGAAAGTGCAGATGTTGACAACCTTTGGGTCACATGATTTGATTTTATAAAGATTCTTTGGTAGGAAATTTAATTCAGAGTTGATTTTCCCACAAAGGAAATTATTTAGACAATAAATCGAAAAAGTGTTGTGTGAGTGTTGTAGATAGTCGGTTTAGTGAAACTGTGTTCTATGTTTGTTCTTCTATGTTTACAGATCAAAAAGACCTTGGCTTTATCTCTGGTCCAACTTTCCTTGCTTAAAAGACACATCAGGCCATGGCAGTGTTAGTAATATTTAAAAAGTTAGCCAAATTTGAGGTCAAGACCGTATATTTGAGGTTATGTCACACCAAATGTATTACTTTCAAGAATCCACTAGATGTAGCTGTTTGACCAGGTAAGGTGAGACAAAAATGGGGTTCTCCAGGAACATAACAGACATCAAGCAAACTGTTTATCACGTAGCCTTAGTGGCAAAAAACATCAGATCAATATCGGCTATGCACTAAAACTGACTTTTATTTTCTGGTGCACCTCACCGTGTATTCATGCTCATGTTTTGGTGTTGCACTATTTTCTTTCTTTCTTTTTTTAAGGATCCTACCTAAAACAATGAAACACAGCAATAATAAACAACACACTACAGTTTACTTTTCTGGTGTGTTTATTTTTGTTTGTGTTGTCTTGTTGTTGTTTTTTTTTTGCATTGAACATGCATTACACATATACATGTATGAAATTTTACATTCATTTTTCATCTCAAATGCAGAACATCACTGTGCTACAATTCAAACATAAATTTTTAATGACCACCTTGACAGATATAAATTACCACATGTAAGGGTGCACTCAACAAGCTGTTGGCTCTCCAAAATTTTTTTGCAAAAGCAACAATAGTTTCTTTGTATACAATAATCAATGACTGACAATATTTTCCCACAGACTTTTTTGGCAAACTGCCCTTTTACCAAAGCATAATACCCCAGCTTTTATGCTCCCTCCTTTTTTAAAAAACATATTCAATTACAGTTGTCTTCATACATCTTGTATTTTGTGATTGTAAACTGACCTTGTGTGATTAATGTGAGGAACATGTTACAGGCTTTCCTCTTCCCTGTTTCATTTATTTTTTTGATAAGTCAGACTCAAATAAAATAAATAAATAAAAAGACAGCAAGTGCTAGGGATAGTCAGTGAAGAGCAAAAAAACAAACAATTACTTTCATTAGAAGTAAGACTACATTGAAGAAATAAAAAAAACAGTATGTAATAAAATGTACTTAGAGGTACATACTAGACCTTTTGGTTAAGTAGCATTAATTTGTATTTTTAAATGTTTGAAATATTGCCAGGGTCGTCATTGCTTTACTATTTTTCCAAACATAAGCGATAAAGAAATGTGATTGAGGTCAAATTCAATAAGAAGATACAGTTTGGTTGTCTTTGGTCCATTTCATTTCACATACATGGAATTGCCCCCAAAACTATAAAATGTCTCCTTTTTTATGTAATTATCTTTTGAGATAAACCAAAATATCACTTATGCAAAACATGAACATTTGACCTTTTCTTCTAAAAGAGTTTTGCATAGCAATTCAAAATATTTCGGAATAAATACATTAATAACTATGAAACTATTTCTTTGCTTAGACCACAAAAATCACCAGATACTCCTTTCAAGAGCATACTTCATAGCATATATTCGATGACACCTTTTTCATCAAATGGTTGACACAACAGGTAAATTTGGTCAATTATTATCTGATATTTTTTCTTGACTTTTAAATTCTAATCACCATAAACAGAAAAAAAAAATTTGCACTGGAGAAATATTATTCTCTGAAAGATTATTCAAGATTTTTTTGCGCTGCATTTTCTTTAATAAGACATCTGAGACATCTTGTAAGACATCTAAATCCCCAGAGAAGGTAAGCTGTATCATCACCAGGTTTTCACCTGTTAAGGGCCTTTTAGTATAGCATCACACACCATTATATAGTTTTTCGGTGCAACGTGTCATTACTTTTTTTATATATATATAGTAATATTAATACATCTTTATTTGAAAGTTCCTAAACTTGATTGATATTGTCAACCCATAGATAAATAAGATACTCTATCATATGAAATGTTGTTTATAAGCCGAGGTCCATGATAAATCCTGCCTGTTTATAAAATTCGCTAAGTTAACAGGAAGTTTATTATAGGAACAGGTATATTTAGAAAGAAATGGCGAATGTTTTCCCACCTAAAAGCTGTTCTTTAATTGGAAAAGTCCCGATTTATTTGACATATTTAAACCTAAAAACAATAAGGACTTGTTTAATACACCGTAATGCTTTAAGAATTTCATCTTTGTGACTTTGAAACATCGAGGTGTCATCTGCCTGCTTACACATAAAAAAAACCTCTCTCTGGGAATGAAATCCATGGAAAAGGTTGCGGGGTTTCTACGTTCAGTCGCTCGCCTGGGTCATGTGATTTGTGGCCTCGGTGAGACGCGGTTTGTTTCCTGAAGATGTTGGCGCAACGTGCTGCACGCAGACGTTGTTCCGACAAACGCCGTTACATTTGTAGTTTTGAATATTTTTAAAAGGACCTAACAGCAGTCAAACGCGTGTTTAGCTGCTAGCTTTCAAGAAAATCCTGTACGTTTCGTAAACAAATTAGATATGAATTTTCGTTCAGGATTACGAGCTGATACGTTATCTTATAAGAAGTGATTCCGGTTCAGTGGGAAGGTTTGAACTGCTCTCTGAAAAGTGACCATTGTTGTAATCAGGTCGAGGCTGTTATCATTTCCACTTGCAGACTTTCTTAGTTTTTTACGTGTTTACAGCAGAAAAAACAGTACAAGCTTTTAAGAGTGTCATGAAAGAAATGTCAAGGTAAGTCATAAATTTGTCACATTTTTCATTTATGAATATTTTTGTTCGCGTTTGAAATAGTCCTAAAGAATAGGCTAAAAAAGCTAACGTTAGCCAACTGTCACAACAACCCAACAAGGCCTGTGCCACCGTTTGTTGGCTAGCTCTCTTATTTGTTTGTATATAACTCTAATGCAAAAATACCTTATTTCACTATTTTTTTTGCCAGACGAGATACAAACTTTTAAATGGGTCCAACAGGAAATCAAGTCATTAGTAAAATCAGTTCTTCCGTAGTAGCCAGCTAACGTTTGCTAACTTACTACATTAGCCAGATTGTTAGCGCTTCCAACCTGTTTGTAGTCTGTCGGCTAACAGCGTTCGCCGCTAGCTGAGGTTGAATAGTGACATTTCAAACACGTTTCTGAAACGTTTTTTACCTAACTTTTCAGATTTTTAATTACATACTACATGTGGAGTTAATATTAAGCTCGTGGTGTATGCAAAAGTAATGTATATTTAGCAAATATGTGTAAAAGTATGGAACTAACCTGTGTTGTGTACACAGGATCGTAACAGAAAGAATAGGAATAGCAACTAGCAAAGATTTAACCTTCAATTAACATTTTTCTATGATAGATGAATGTTTTGGTCATTTTCAGTTCACGTCCTGTTCATTATTTAAGACATCGTTATAGTAGCCACACAAACCTCCTGTAGTAACGTGATGTGTTGGTGTAGCAGCTGACGATTTATATATTGCGCCTTGGTCCCATCATATTGTCCCATGTTGTTACCTAGCAGCACCATGCCTGGTGGGCAGCAGCCTCAGAAACACTATGGCATCACATCCGCCATTAGCCTTGCACCCCCACGAGAAATAGACCATCAGTACACCAAGAAACTATGTGACGCCATGAAACCTTTTGGGGTGTTTGAAGACGAAGAGGAATTAAACCATAGGTAAGAAACAGCAAGTGTAATTTTCTATTGATTGCATCACAATATTTGGACATCTTGTGTACATACCTGCCATTGCAGCAATCACAGTTATATTTAAAAGGGGCAGGACATATAAACATGAACACCTGTGACATGCACCAGCACTTCCCTGGTAGTCTTAACAGACACACAAATTTCCGAACTTCCCAGATGTATAATTTATAGTGAAGATGTTTTAGTATTATATTTGTGTGTTCATATCTTGTCTCCAAACAAAGTAACAAAATAATTACGTCAAATGAATTAGTGAAAATGTAAGATTTGTTTCTGTTATTTCTTCCCTAATGTATGCTCAATGAGAAGGGTGGATTGTGAAAGTACTTCTGCTAAAATTTGTTTGTTTTTGTAGACTTGCGGTTCTTGGAAAGTTGAATAACTTTGTCAAAGAATGGATTGCAGAGATCAGTGAATTAAAGGTGGGTTTTGTTGGGGTGAATGCCCTTCAAGTAAAAGCTTTGATTTATGATATGTCAATGAGTCAGCAATGGTGACTGCCAATTTAAAGACTCTAAGCCAAAGCTTCCTGTTGTTATGTCATCAAGGAAAAATATCATCCTGACTTTACTTTGTGTGTGTGTGTGTGTGTGTGTCTATCCTTTACAGAACCTTCCACCATCAGCTATAAGCTGTGTTGGGGGCAAGATATTTACATTTGGGTCATACCGACTTGGAGTACACACAAAAGGTACGTGTTGACTTTTTGTATTCTAATGTTCCAGTCACTGCAGCTACATCATTAATCAAATCAGTACTTTGTGCAGAAAGGTTTTATGACAACATTAAACTCAAACCGTGCATGTACTGTGATTGGCTCAGAAGTAGTAAAGACAGAGAGAATAAAACGTTACTGTCACACAGCACCAGACCCTGTTAAGGCAAGCATGTGTCATTGTTCTTGAAAAGCTTGGTTTACCCTGACTACACTAAAGCATGAGGCTAGTATTGTCCCTCCTCTTCTATTGATTATTTTGAAAAGAGTAGTTTTGGGGCCACTAGCTTACTATAGACTGGAACCAGTAGTGTCAGTCTGGTCTGAGCACCTCCTTGCATTAAACTACAAACACACTAAGTGAAATAAAAGGTAAAAATGTACATGTACAGCAGAACAGAAGATTGAAACCATCCTGTGTTTTACATGTAGCTGAATAACTGCAAAGTAAGGACATACTAATACACAAACTTGTTAATTGAGTGATTGTGTTACTCTACTTGTTGTTCTGTACAGCCATATAACACCTGGCTTACTTTGATAAGTCTTGGTAATGTAAGCGAGTGATCCTTTCCATAACTGTGGCTCATAAAATTACCAGCCTAGTAACCAAGGGAGCTTGTGCTGCTGAACTAGCCTGGTCTGTAACAGGATACCTGTCAAGTTTGATATAACTGTGTGTCAAAGAAACAGAGACTTAAAAGATAGTTCTGCAAGTGCCTGTTTGTGCTCACATCACCAGCATTTTTCACATAATGTAACCAAGAACAAAGTTACATATTTACTGTATTTCCAAATAAGGTATTTTTAAAACTAAAGTCATGGAAACCCATGTCTTATAACAGTAACTGTCTTCATAAGGTAACATAGACCATTTCGAATAGACCTAGCCCAAACAAGCCATGATCACAACCACATTGCAAGATCTATAGCCTGCTTTGAGTAAACAGTCAGTCAGAGAGACTGATTGCAGATTTCATCGTTTGCCTTGATGGAATACCCCAAAGATTAATTATTTAGTGGTTTAATTATAAAAACCCATTGCAAAAGTGCTAAAATTAAATGTGAAAACTGTAACACTATTTTCCACTGAATTAGTTAAAAAATATCTATTGCAGTTTAACGAGTGAAGATTATGACATTATTGTTTCCAATAAGTTAACTGATAAACATATCTTTCAGTGTAAATCCAATATACAAAAAATCTTACATTTCACCTCACCGTCTATTTCGTAGAACAACAATTTTAACTATTTTAAAGACGATGTAATTCCAGTCTAAAGGAACTATTTTTTCCCAAAGCTGAATTTGGGCCACTTTTGAAGATGCATAGGCATTTAATGGAGAAGATGATATGGTTAAATTACAGAAGATAGGAAACTTACACTCATCTGTAGTTGTATCAACTTAATTTTTGTTTCATTTTTGACAGCATTTTAGCAAAAGTTTCAGGACAGCTAAATTTGCAATCTGATGTTAGTTGAAAAAAAACAAAACAAGATCAAACTCCTTTTGGCCCGAATTTTCCAAAGCAGGGCCAGGTTTAATCATTTTGAAAGTCAGAAAACATTATTCAAAGGTTGCTACACTTCATTTATCTGCTCTGCATGTTGTTTATCCAATATGTTTTATCACATTACCTCTCTCAAGCCTTAATGTAATTACTTAAGTTTACTTTTTAGTTTTTACCTAAGTCAACCATTTAATCTTCTGGACTACACAGATTACAGATACCGTCTCTTTCAGGAGCTGATATTGATGCCTTATGTGTGGCTCCACGGCATGTAGAGAGAAGTGACTTTTTTCAGTCTTTCTTTGAGAAATTGAAGCAGCATGAAGAAATCAAAGACCTGAGGGTAAGTCCCTGTGACATTTTGTCATTCAAGCATGAGTTAGCAAACTAATTTATACTTAGGGTCAGTCTTCTGTGACACACCTGAGGCATACTTCTTGAGTAATTTAGATGGAATCCACCATGTTTGGCTGACAGTGGTAATAATGTTAGAAAACAGGAATTTTACTATACAGGTTTAAAAACATCACTTTGAAAGTTCTGTGTTTCTAACCTTAAAATTCACCTGCTGTTCATTTGTCTCAGCTTTTTTAATGATATTTTCTCTCTTCTTGGTGTTTTTCAAGGCTGTTGAAGATGCTTTTGTACCAGTGATAAAATTCAAATTTGATGGAATAGAGGTAAGTCACTTTAGGTTGCCCATGTAAAGAACTGTATGACCAAATACACACTACTTGAAAAAAACTTAGTATTTTGACAAGGCCTTCATAGTGTTTAAGTGCCAGGCATTTGTTAGACTCTGATTCTAAAGACTACTTCCCTTAGTGTGTGTTCACATCAGGCACAAGTAAAATTACTCCAGTGATTGAATTACATGTAAAGTCAATGTAAAGACGCAATTAGACGGGATTAGACGGGAGTTCTTGTTGGGCAATGCACATGACGTGAATTGCGCAGCACGAATCAGGCAAATGGAGCGAGTTAACTCACACATATGACGCAAATTCATAATGCATTCAACTTGCAATTGGATACATTAGCTTGTTCACAAGAGTTGAAAAATCTTAACTTCTCCGAATTTAACGCAAAAATGGAGCAAGTAAACACAACCTATCCTGGCATTTAAATATTCGCGAATTAAGTGAACATTCGCACCCAGTGTGAACACACAGTTAGGCTATAACTCTCTGCAGTAGAAACCACACAACACAAGCTGGTGGTCTAGTTTTGTTGTCCAGTCCTATGAAAAAAACATCTCAGGAAAGGATGCATAAAATATGGTCATGGAAACAAGCAACAACATAACCACTGTTGGCAGTATCTGCCTGAATTTGAACTTCTGCACAAGTTGTAGTTTGCATTGCAATTGAACAAGCCCTTGCTACCTTAAAAAAAAAAGCATTAAATTGTGCACAGTATCCATTGTATAATTTGTGGGCTGGATTGTGTTTGACTCTGTACTCCAACAAATTCTCCTACCCTAAACAGACCTGTATATTATTGAAAATGTTAAGTGTTACTCTGTTTCATCACTGCTTTTCTGTCTCTGTCGGAGTAGATTGACCTGCTTTTTGCCAGACTGGCCTTACAATCCATTCCAGACAACCTGGACCTGAGGGGGGACTCCATCCTGAGAAACTTGGACATTCGGTGTATCCGCAGCCTTAATGGTACATTTCATGTTTTTTTTAAAGTTTAAAGCTGCACCCAACTTTAACAAGAAGATTTTACTATTTGCTCCTTTCTTTTTCTAGTTAAGTGCCATGCTTGATTCTTATGTCAGCCTGCATGATCTTCATGTCTTATCTGTAAACTCATGTTTTTATGCCTTTCTCATTCATCTGTAATGTTAAAAATCAGAAATCAGCACATTTAGATGAGGTTAAAGTGTACATCTTGCTCATTGTTAAGTTATAATATCCCACTGTGCTTCCTTCTTGTGGGACTGCAGCAGTTCTCACAAATGGCTCCAGATATTTTGGTGCCCAAGTTGGGGCTTTGGTGTCCGTGGACTGTTAAGTCTACAGCCTGCCAATCTATTCTTCCTGCATTTCTCTGTGTGCAGTGAAGCAGCTGAAAAACAAGGCCAAAACTTCTTTACCAACAAGTCACCTTGGGTTTCAGCTTCTCTTATCAGTAAATCAGCTTGTGGTGTAACAAAGTTTTTTAAACAAATATGCCAGCTAATTTAAAAATATTTTTATGGTTGACTGAAAGGCCTCCCACTGATGATTCAAATCATGGCCTCTCAAAGGGTTGCCCTAGAGAGCTGGTATTGATTTAAGGCCCAGGTGCTGTTTTCTAGAGTTTATAAAAATAAGCTTATAATACATTACATGAGCGGCGGTGAGTTGCGGATGGCGTGTAAAAGTGAATAACAAAAGTTATATTTCATTTGAAACTCTTCCTGGTAATCTAGTCATTAATTTAAGAGCATAACACTTTTTACAGTGTTTTATCTTTGTGGTGTGTTTTTCTTATAGGGTGTCGAGTGACGGATGAAATTTTGTACCTGGTGCCAAACAAAGAAAATTTCAGGCTGACATTGAGAGCCATCAAACTCTGGGCAAAACGTAAGTGGAATCAGTTGTTCTTGTAATGTGGGACACACTTTTACTATTTATGATGTGTACTTGTACTGCATTTTATTGACATCCCTGGTTGGTTGATTTATCTGTGTTTTGCAGTATACCAGTTTTTCATAGTCTAGACTTTGCCTTTCTTGCAGTAGCAAGAAAGGCAAAGTAGCAATGTGTTTCATGTCAACTAGCAAGAACTGCTTTATTAAAACAAAAGAGGGAAAAAAAATAGTTACAAAGAAAGCTACAATATATAGGAGTATAGCTAGTGGTTGTTTAATTTCTCTCACTGCCAGATGGTAAAGGCAAAAGTTCTATACCTCAGGTTTAAGATCTAACATATGAAATATAGAATATAAAAATGGTATAAAAGTGACAGCAACAAATTGCTGTGGAGAATTATTAAATTCCTATAGGCATCACAGAGTTTGGTGTATACATGACAAACCAACCTTGAGCTTATCTTATGGAAAGTACAAATGGTCCGAAGGTGTCTTTGCCTGATATAATGTGTCCTTCCATCTGCAGGTCGTGGGATCTACTCCAACATGCTGGGGTTCCTGGGTGGAGTGTCATGGGCCATGCTGGTGGCCAGGACCTGCCAGCTCTACCCTAATGCTGTGGCTGCCACGCTGGTCCACAAGTTTTTCTTGGTGTTTTCCAAATGGTGAGGATTTCGCTTTTACAGTTGTAACTTCACATTTGGCATTGTTCCACAAGATGGCAGTATTTCACAGTTTTGAGTTATGCCAACTGAAGTGGAGCACTTGCACATTTCACTATATTTGTCATTTTCCATTTTACAGGGAATGGCCAAATCCTGTGCTATTGAAACAGCCTGAGGACAGTAATCTGAATTTACCTGTGTGGGATCCTAGAGTGAGTGTGACACCAATGTTCATCTCCCCCTGTTTATCTCTTAAACTAAAGTTCTTAGTCCTCTGTTCAATGTGCATTTTTTCTGAGCAGAGGCAGAAAACATCATGTGGACCAAGTGACTCTGATGAGTTGTGAAAAGTGTTTGTTCAACAGATTAAGACTTGATATACTTAAATTTTTATTTTCTCTTATTTTGTGTCACCTCATCCCATCCTCATTATGTAAACTGGAAATTGTTTGGGGTCACTCATATGAGTTTCTGTGTCATTTACTCTGCTTAGAGGAGGCTTCCCAGAGCAGTTAGATCACAGAAGACTTCTTATGGAGGCATCTTTATTAAACAAACACACACCTTAAATAAAGTGCATTAGCAAGTGTATTTTTGTTCTAATTCGCATCAGAACAACTCTGCATTCAGACAGCCTGTGTGAACAGATTAAAAAAAGCACTATGTACGGACCACTAAATATTTAAGTACACCTGTACATACTTGCCTTTTAGGCTGTCCATTGAAATTATTTTCCTTGTCCACTGTTTTGATATTTTTGTCCAGACATACAGTAGGTGGGGGGTTTTTTTGTTTGTTTGTTTTTTTGTTTTTCAGAATATCTTAGATTAACTAATTCTAACTAAATTGGTTCATAACCATAATTAAAAGCATCCTAGTTGTTGTACTTCAGTGTAACTTGCAATTTCCCTTTAACAATAAAAACATTGTAATTATTTGTTGGTGTCATTGGCAACAATGTCACCCACTCTCAGCACTGTCTTTTGGACACACTAATGTAAAAATCTTAAAGAGCTAAAAAGTGCATGAACCATTAGCTGCAGCTTTGGAAAAAGTAAAAATGATATGGAAAAGTAAAAATAATACAACACAATGATCTGAATTACTGAATGGAGTTTTTATTTGAATGTATGAATGAATGGGAAGAAGCTGAATATGAGGGAGTTTAAAAGAGTTTTAAACTATTTCCTCAAACTGTGTAAGGGGAAAGTTTTCCAGAAAACCCAGGATACTTCAGAAATTATGAAAGTTATAAAAAAAATCTGAATGATAACAATATTATCCCAATTGAGCTGAATATTTACTTTCATTGATGTTTTATTAATGAAAAATATGAAAGGACTTTATATGCAAAAAGGCAGCAGAAAGTGAGAACATCAAAATTAAATAGCTCAAATTAACAGCACACACTGAGGTGACTCACTTTTTAGTAGTCTGTGACTGTATTGTTACATTACTCGGCATGTTAAAGCTCTGTTTCAGCCCACAGAAAGGTGATGCAGCTGTGCAGCTTTCATCAGGAACTTAACAAATCACACGTTTGCAAGGAAAGGACATTTTAGTTCATAATATTTGAACTTTGTCCTTCCTTGCGTCACTTGAAGAAAATGCTAATGAGGGGAAAAATGTGGGCAGCAGAATGAATTTTCATGTAACCAGTAGGATGTGTGCTCTTAGTTTTATAATGCCTCTCGGTGTGTGGGTGTAATTTTTGACCTACTCAATAAGTTTGGTGGGTGGAGTGTGCTGAGGTGCTCTTATTTCCTGCAGTGAACTGATGTTGGTCCCTGTTCCATTCTGTAGGTTAACCCATCTGACAGATACCACCTGATGCCCATCATCACACCTGCATATCCCCAGCAGAACTCCACATACAATGTCTCCACGTCAACACGAACCATCATGAGCGAGGAGTTCAAATATGGTATGACAGACAGCATCACTAAAAACACTAAAAATGTTATTTTTTTCTCCTGGTTTACAAGATCTTAAAATCTTTTATTTTGTGTTGTTTTGCAAAGAGCAGTGGTAACAGTATATGTTTGCATCATTCTTGCACAAGTACTGCAAACTATTAGCTATGTGAGAATAATTCCCCACCTTAGTTTACATTTTGTCAGTTTGAATGTTGGGTTATTAGACCTGATATCCATCCTAATCTTAACCCTATCCTAATCTAAAATATCCATATTATCCCATGGTGTGTGAACAGGCCTAAGCATCACAGATGAAATTCTTCAAGGAAAGGCAGAATGGTCCAAACTCTTTGAACCACCCAACTTTTTCCAAAAGTACAAGTAGGTGATTTTCTTGTTGTCGTCAGTTTGTTTTTGTTTTTTTCCAAAAGAAATATTCGCATGGAAAATTGTGTCAACAAAAGCAAAATTAATTAAATTTATGGAGCTGCATATTTCTCTTACATATGTTTATGTTAGTTAGGCTTTTTTTGCTTAGAACAAAGAGCACAATTGTTGGTCATTCAAGTTGCATGTACTGTATTTGGTTTACATGTTTTAAAAGTGAGTATCCAGCAAGGAACTGTTTTGTGAGATTGTAGTGAGACTTATGAAAGACTATTTGTGCTTTTGAAACTACAACCCCACATTAATATAAAGACACTGTGTAAAATGTAAATAAAAGCAGTATTTAATTATTTGCCATCTGATTGTGTAGCATCAAGGTTTTAGTGATTTGGTAAATTAATTTAGTAATATCCTTTATACAGTAATGTCATTCACAAAGCGACAAAACATTGTCTAGCACTGTTTACACTCAATCATGATCAGTCACCTGTTGTTTCACACAGCATGACAGTTTTTTCTGAATTTAGGATTGTCTTGACTTTTGGTCAGTTGTGTTCAATAGAGTTTAGTTGGCTCATTTAATTATTTTTTTTATCAAAGTTCATTCCACACTTGTCTGATTTTCTATTTGCAGACATTACATCGTTCTGACTGCCAGTGCATCCACAGAAGAAAACCATTTAGAATGGTAAGTGTCACAGGACTAGAGGTTTAATCATTAAAAACCACCCTTCAAACTTTAGTATGTTGAATTTGCATTGGTGCATTTTGATTTAGCCAGCTGTTGCACCATTCCTAAAGGGCTTGTGTGTGTGAATTATTTTAAAGTATGCTCCACTAAATAGAGAACTTATGAAGCCAGGGAACTCTACTACATACTGTGCTGATTCTGTGCAGATGATCAGTATATATTACCAGTGCTTTTGATAAAAAATTCTGATGTTATACTTCAGGATCGGTTTGGTGGAGTCTAAAATTCGTGTTCTAGTGGGAAACTTGGAGAGGAATGAGTACATCACCCTGGCACATGTCAACCCCCAATCTTTTCCTGGCTCCAAAGAAAACCGCCATGAGTAAGTCCAGTTTCATCCCAAAGTATATAAATATACACTCCAGTTAGAAAATTCTGGATTAGCAAAGACAAATCCTGCTAATCATTAATCACACCACTTTTTGGAACAAGTTTTTTTGTCTGTGAGTGATGACATCAAGCTGTCTGTTGAACCATGCTAGTGCAAGTCAATGAGCCATGAAATCATTGTCAGCTTAGGTTGTGTTAGGAAGGCACAGGAAACCAGTAGATTTCACCTCAAGAGTTCTGTGAGTGTAAATCTCTGTCCCATTGACATGCTCTAGCGTAACAAGAATGTTTCACATCATGGTCTGAAATCAGAACAAAATAAACATAAGCAAACTGTTCTGTGCCAGGAACGACTTTGTGTCCATGTGGTTCATTGGAATCATCTTCAAGAAAATGGAGAACACGGAGAGCGTGAACATTGACCTAACGTATGACATCCAGTCCTTCACAGACACTGGTAGGTCCCCATGGCGCTCTTTGTTGGTGGTCATGGAACAAGCTAGTACAGCATACTATGATGTTGTAGACTGCAAGTGTATTGAACCCTAAATGAACATAAATGTCCTGTGTGTAGGAGCTAGGGAAGTCTATTTGCAGAAATGATCTAATATACATAATTATATTTCTTTACATTTTCTGAATAATCACCTAAAAATAAGATTGATGATTATTTCATTACAACATAAGAAGCCCTTTTATATCTTTTCAGTCTGTGGCATTCAGTTAGTTACAATCTGCAAGCTCACCTCTGGATGTCACTTAACACTACACACTGTGCCTTTTAACACCACATGTTTTCTGCAGTGTACAGACAAGCCAACAACATCAACATGCTGAAGGATGGAATGAAGATTGAAGCAACACACGTAAAGAAGAAACAGCTTCATCAGTATCTTCCTCCTGAGCTTGTCCAGAAGAAGAAGAGGGTGAGTTTTTCTTTATGTGAATGATGGAACATTCATTTTTAAACATCTCTATCTCTTTGTCTGTCATGTGTCTAATAATTTCTTTTCTTTCTTTCTCTCTTTCTTTTGCACAGAGCATAGCTGAGTTGAACCGAAGCTCTAATGGTGGGAGCTCTAAGCGGATCTCTCTGGACAGCAGTCATCTGGACAGCTCCAGAGACACAGACTCAGGGACTCCGTTTAGCTCCCCAACCAGCAAACCCTTAAAGCCTGCTTCCGACACAGACGACAGGTTTGATATAAATCTGCACTTCCAGTGCAGTTCATTTTTACTTAAATAATTATACCTTTTAGTGTTGTCCATTGCATTCGATTTTTTTTGTTGATGTCTTTTTTTTTATCCTTGGAAGTTCTGTGCCAATGCACATCCTATTTTTCCCTCACCATATATATATATATATATATTGCACTTATTACAATGAGAGACTCAAATCCATATCAGAATCTAGAAGGAAATTTTTATTTCTTCTCAATATTTTGCAGTGTCAGCCCTCCCAAGCAGCTTTTTGTGGAGAGATCTCCAGCACCCAGCACGGCACCAGCTGCTCAAGACCAGGGAATGTCCATCCCTGTCATTGGCTCAAGTGAGTCATTTTTCCATTGACTACCACACAACATTATCTATCGAGTATTGAGAAGTAAAAAACTTTCCTTTCTGGGCTATTCTGTTAAATATTTAGTTATCACATGAAGAGATACAAGGTCCTATTACTTAACCCCCGTACGTAAACATAATAAATATCATCTAGAATTTTTAAATCAATAAAACAATATTATTTAGCTAAAGGTTCCTAAATGAATATCAAAGCCATGGATAATTCATCCTTATCTAAATGTCTCTCTCATTCTGAAGAGCCTCCAGGTAAAGCAAAGCCTCCTACTCCACCAGCCAGCAGCTCCATCACCACAGTACTTAGTGGGGATGTGACACCCAATGCTGCCAGCAGCCCCAGGGAGGAACCCAATGGCCTGGAGGACTCGGTCAATGGAGCTCCTACTAAAAGACCACACTCACCTGCAGAAGAGGACGTGGCCAAGAGGCACAAAGACACAGAGGTATGGCTGGTGTTCATTGTTCAGGGCAGGACTTACAGCATATATGTATTGTGAGTTCACTGAAAGTTGGATTTAAACTTACTGGCAAATTTGTGGACTTTTATTGTCATGCAACATAGAAATTGTGACTCTGAACTGTCTTTGCTGTAGGTGGTGTCTAATGATGACTCTGCATTTAAAGAGCCATATCCACCATCCTCTGAGTCCCATACACACGGAGAAGGACCCCATACTGTAGGTGTTATTTACCCTGTCTACTGCTATTAACTGTGTAAAGCCAAATAAAACCTAACAAGCTTTACCCACTCTGTCTCTCCTTACTTTTAGAACCCCCTTTCTGGATCAAAGGCTAAGCCCATTCCAACCATTGATACCTCAAGAACACAGGTAATGTCATCTGTGTAAACCAGTAGCTCTATTTTATATCTAAATGGTTTAATTTTTGATAATGTCCTGTAATAAGTTTCTTAGGTTTTTATCAAAGCAGTTATTAAATTACTTTAAAATGTGGGGTAATTTATATTTTGCTCTTTCCTACTTCAGAGACTTCCCAGCATGGAGCTGCCAGATGCCTCCTCACCTCTCCCAGCCAGCAACAGTTGTCGTGTTGTAAAAAATTCCATTAAACTGGCTCTCAACCGCCACAAGTAAGTGCGGCTATTTTCCCACCCCTGTCATTGCAAACTGCTGGTGTTACTCAATTTTCTAATATTTTCGATTGTTTTGTTTTTGTTTGTCTGTTTTTTATTAAATGTAGCATCACACCTCCCAAGCCCCCAGTGTTTGAGGGCACCCTCACAACTGACGCTCCTCCTGCCAGTGAAGAAAAGGGCATGTCCATTCCTGTCATTGGCTCGAGTGAGTGTCAAATTGGTCTTCCGCCAATTATCAGTTAAAGGTCTCAAGACTGTGAGCTTATAGTCCACTTAAAAAACATTTTTGTAGTTGACAGTGTGACCAAATTCAAAAACTAGAAGCCTCATTGTGACTTATGATGCAGGGTCTGAGTAAGTTTACTGAAAAACATGGGGAGCAGGTTGAAAAATGTCAAAGCTGTGTTACATGTCGGCTAAACTAATGACAACTTAAAGAAACATTGTGTGCAAGATGCATGACACTGTGAAGATTTCCGATGTGTACACATGAAAACAAAATGTGCATTTTCTCTGGAATTTCTAAAGCTGTGCATAAACCTAATTATGTTAAAGAACTCCTAGCTGCAGAAAAGCTGTTACTAATTTGTTTGCATATCAGTGTTAGCCCACTGTTATCCCACTGTACCCTTAATTAGACCGGTAATTGCAAAATTCAGAAAAGTCAGCACAGTTAGACTGTTTTGCAGTGACAATTTTTTCTAATAGATCAGCTGTCATCACACAGTTTTAACAGTAGTGACCATATCACTAATTCACCTTGCTTCAAAACATCATTTCAGAACATTTTTAGACATCATCATCATTATAATAAATGTCAGGGATGATCAGTGATTTAATCATAGCGCTCATGCTGAAACTGAAACTGAAACTGTGTGAAATGGCAAATGCCTAGAAACAGTGTTACCTGTCTTGACTTATATCAATCTTCTCCTCCTCATCATATCACATGCAACTGTCACAACTTAAACAATATGCATGCCAGCACTGAGGTCTGTGTGAGGTGCACACTTTACAACTACACATTCCTCCTTTATACTAACCAAGTTTACCAGTTTAATGACCAATATAAGGAACACTGGATATATATTTGACTATATTTTTTCCAAGACAAAAAAATGGTGAAAAATATGTAAGAAAGACGCACTTCAGAACTCTACTGCACAAACCAACTCTTTTCCAAAAATTACCTCTAAACCTCTTGCACTAAAGAGAAGCACCTCACTTGTCAGGAATGTCACTATGGCCAGTCAGCTAAAAAATTAACAGACCTAATGCATCTACAATCACATGTAACTATGCTAACAGTTACAAAGATGGCAACATAGTTAGAAATGCATGACAAAAATTCAACAAAGATTTACACTACCAGTCAAAAGTTTGGACACACCTTCTCATTCAATGTTTTTCCTTTATTTTCATGACTATTTACAT